>SSNS01000124.1:943139-1246664 GCA_006937985.1 Aphyosemion australe
ATTCTGAAGCAATGTGGAAAATTAGTCCCAAAATGAAAAAAAAGTACACCCATTCTGAATACACCCATTCTGAAGCAAAGTGGAAAATTAGTCCCAAAATGAACCAAAGTGCACCCATTCTGAAGCAATGTGGAAAATTAGTCCCAAAATGAACCAAAGTGCACCCATTCTGAAGCAATGTTCATTTTGGGACTAATGTGGAAATTAGTCCCAAAATGAACCAAAGTACACCCATTCTGAAGCAATGTGGAAAATTAGTCCCAAAATGAAAAAAAAGTACACCCATTCTGAATACACCCATTCTGAAGCAAAGTGGAAAATTAGTCCCAAAATGAACCAAAGTGCACCCATTCTGAAGCAATGTGGAAAATTAGTCCCAAAATGAACCAAAGTGCACCCATTCTGAAGCAATGTTCATTTTGGGACTAATGTGGAAATTAGTCCCAAAATGAACCAAAGTGCACCCATTCTGAAGCAATGTGGAAATTAGTTCATTTTGGGACTAATGTGGAAATTAGTCCCAAAATGAACCAAAGTGCACCCATTCTGAAGCGATGTGGAAAATTAGTCCCAAAACGAACCAAAGTGCACCCATTCTGACTGGGTGGTCACCAGGGGGCCAGGGTGACCCCAAATCGGCCCCCGAAGGGTTAAAAAATCTGAAAATATTTTCCAGGGCACATGTGGACGTCCTGAGCGAACCCTGAAAGTTTCGTCCGGATCGGACCACGGGAACCGGTCTTAAAAAATCGTCGGAGGTGGTTTTTGGTCAATTTCGTTTTGGGCTACTTTTGGGGTACCCCAAAATTCACCGCGATTTCCGTTTAGCACACCTCAAAGGGTCCCCCAAAATGAAGCTGTCCTGGGAGTCCCAGGAGTTAGGCCCAAAATGAAATCTTTCCCCGAAATTTCATTTTGGGTATACTTTTGGGCCGCCCCCCGGGTCATTTTGGGCTACTTTTGGGTAGTCCCAAAATGACTGCTTTTTGGGACTACCCAAAAGTAGCCCAATCTGAGTTTCGCATTTGCCACCTGGTGGCGGGGTTCGGGACTGCTGAGCCCAAAATGATTTCTCGCCTCGGATCCCTACCGGTCCCAGGAGATGGATGAGAGGGTGACTGAGGGCTGGATCTCTGTTTCTGCTCACTATACATCTGAAAGACCACAGAGAAGATCCCTTCAACAACTTCTTAGTCTTCAAATGTTGCAGAAACATTTGTCTTCTAAATCTAAATAAACTTCAACACTATTTTTAAATTTTCCAATTTTCAGAAGCTTTTCAGTACAAAAAGATGCAAATTTCCTGCTGAAACTACAAACAGACGCCTGTTTCAGACAGTTCCGGTCAGCTTCTACCTGACCTCTGACTTTCCTTCCCATAAGTGGGGACTTCCGTCATTTCCTAACAAGCTCTCTTGTGTCTAACATCTCTGTCCTCAATCAGAGCACCAAAACATGCTCTTTCAGTCAGTGAGCCAGAACGCTGGTTCAGTTGGGTAAGAGCGTCTAATCTGTGCATCATGGGTGATAAAACTGAAAGGATTAAAACGGAAATCAAAGCAGATGTTGCTTTGGTGGGCAGCTTCGTCATGCTGATGGTAGATAGCCTTCTCTGTCTTCCTCCCATTGTCCTGCTACCTTATTAATCTTCCAAGCTGACACCTGATAGCTGATATTGTGGCCCATTTGTCACCCATGTTTACGTCTGAGATGCCGAGTTCTGTCAGGATGGGATATTCCCCGCCACAGGGTAGACTCCGAAGGTGTGGATGTCGGGATAAGGGACACCGTGAGTGCGCTTTAGGTGGAGAAGGCCTGAGATGGTCACTCCCAGTAGTTGTCACACTGGTGTGTGAAATTTGTCCTCCGCATTTGACCCATCCCCTGGGGGAGCGGTGAGCTGCAGACACAGCCGCGCTCGGGAACTATTTGGTGGTTTAACCCCCCAATCCAGCCCCTTAAAGGGAGACTAAGCAGTTTTGGCTTTTTTTTAGCACCCCCTAGTGTCCGTTTGTATAACCGAAAACAAAACGTATCTCCTCGCAGTGCGTTTGTCTTTTTAACACCTTAATCTAACTGCTGAAACGTCTCCTCAGCCTTCATTAGTGTCTACAGGAGCGGTTCATCACTAAATCAAACAAATCAGCTGTGTTCATGATCTAAAACGTGCAGGAAACATGCTGGAAGCAGACTGCAGCGCCAGGCATGTCAGCTCCTTTTTACTAAGTCCACTCTGAAGTTGCAAGTGCGGTATTCTGGCCACAGAGGTCGGAGGGGGTCAGAGTGACATTTCATTAACCCTGTAAAGGGTCATTTAGCACATACTGGCTCAAGAAAATGATTTAAAAACATGAAAAAGTTGCAAAGTATGCCTTTAATGCTGATCAAGCGGGGAGGCATTGGAACCCATTTTTTTAAAGTTGGAAACACTTTACAATAAGGATCCCTTTATTAACGTTACTTAGTGCATTATTAAGCATTAATGAACTATTAAAAAAAGTATTACCAACTGCTTAATATTAATGTTAATATGAAGTAATGCATTTCTAAGCAGACACCCCTCCCATGGCCCTTTGTCCTAACCTTAAGGACACTTAATAGTTAACAATATCATTAATAAAGGGACCTTTATTGCAAAGTGTTACCTTAAAGTCTTTGGTATGACCCGATCATGGATTTGAACCCGCGATATCCCAGTCTCAGGGCAAACACTCATACCACTAGGCCACTGAACTGGTATTACTGTAAAATAATCACTTTTTTGCAGCCCAGAATTTGCAACTAGTGACATTTAAAGACTCAAACAGCAGAATCCCTACTAAGATTATTTTTGTATTACAAGAGATTATCTGGAGTTTTACCTGAAAGGGTATTTTTTTGCCCTAACTTGCTCAAGAAAAAGGTACTTTATTATTTAAGCTGAGTATTAGAGTGTGTTTTTATAATTTATCGTCAATCAATACAGCAACGCCTGGATTGGGAGCCCAGTCCGATACTTGAGATAGGATTGGGAAATCCCCAGCGTCAACATTTGCACATCTACATACTCATCTCAGATAATTACACCAGCTTAACTTCAAACCTTCTTTCAGAAAGTAAAGGAGTCTAAATTTAAGCCACTTGGCTAGGAAGTGATTTTATTTCATCCCCGTGAATGGCCTGTTACATAAAAGCGGTTCTTACATGTTACTGCATTTCATGATTCATTTACACGAAAGAAAGAGCGTCATTGATCAGGAGACTGGAAAACTGGGTTCATGGGAAAACCTTCCCAACAGATGTTTGGAAAAAAACACAGTTGTCTTTCAAACATGGACTTCTGATCCAGAACCAAAGCTCTAGCTCTAATACTCGCTGTAAATCAACTCTTTCAGCATGTATACAACATGTATGTTCGTTTTCTTTCCCTCCACCAGCCTGGCACCGCCTCTCTGCTCCGTCTTTTGCACTCCATCAAATTCAGAACACAATAACTGTCAGTGACTATGCATTCGTAAAGGGTCACATGCTGGGAGAAGAAAAGAAATAATAGAGGAGGTAGGGGTGCAAGGGGAGAGGCGCAGAAAAGAAAAGATTAGGCTCTGGTGAAGTACAACTTTTGCAAAGCTGGCTTGGTTCTTGGCAGAAGGCCAGGGTGGGGAGACAATGCAACGCTGTGCAGACCTAGCGATCTATGCACACTCACTGGAGCATTTGGCAATTGGATAAAAGAATAATGAAGGTAGGCTTGGGGGGTGGCTAAGCCTTCTGCTTTTAAAGCCAGAATAACACGAGAGGAGCAGAAAGTAAAGTGCATGGCTGAAAAGCAGTGAAGTCATATGAATGTGATCTTACAGACTTCGTGTTCTTTTCCTATGTTTTGGCTCTCAGCTGACCCTCCAGTCACAGTTTCTTCTTGGTTCAAGCCCCTTCCTGGCATCGCCCACTGAAGTTTCTGAAGAGGGATGAAGTAGGGGGGGGGGTGGGGGTGAACAATATACCGCAAACTGTCAAAGAACTGTTTCAGGAAGTCCCTCGGGCCCCGTAATAAGGAAGAAATAACAAATGCTTTTTTTGTTTCTCGTCCTTCTCCAGTATTCCACGCTCAAGCCCTCTCCTCACTTCATTATATTTTCATTCATTTCAATCAGTGTTTCATTTCCTTTCTCTCCTCTCGGGCCTCTTGGCGGTACGAGGAGGGCCGGGGCCGGGATGCAAGCGAAAGAAAAAGAGAAGAAAGATGAGGAGGAGGTGGGAGGAGGAGGAGGAGAGCGAGAGAAGAGGCTCCCTCCTTTAAGATCAAAGGTTTGCTTCTATTGTGAGGACTCAACAATGAAGTGCAATGACCCAGACCCCCCTCTGGTCCCCTGAAGACCAACTGACAACCTAGCTGTGAGAGAACTGAAGGGGTTTGTGTACAGTAAAGTACTTATTTCAGATGTTATGACAAGCAAACTGCTACAGGTACACGCTTTCAAATCAGGTCACAAGTTCAAAAAGCTCAGCAAACACTTGGTTGTTTTCATGACCTTGATTGTTTCTGACTAGCTGACCAAAATTCTCCATTTTTATCTTTATTTCTGATCTTCAACAACCACAACTGTTGCAACTCTTCCATCTTGATTCTTTTGTGCCGAGCCAGGAGTGTTGGAGAGGTTTGTAGGGCGAAGAAAGGTTGATGAAGGCAGTGGACTGAAAAAAATGCAAAAATTGTTATGAGAAATGTTTAAATTTCCAGAAATGTCTTTTCCTTTTTCAATTAACAATTGTGAAGTGACCTCTTTTAAAAGGTCAAAACTGCCCCCAAAATTCAAGTTTAAAAAAAATAAAACAACCACCTAATGCAGCAAAGTATTATTTGTAGCATTAACATGCAACACTGTAGAAAAATAACTATAAATCATCCTGGATTTGATTGCATCTGTAATATTAATACAAATTACAGCTGAAGTAATAAAACCTCCAAAAACGGCATATTGCATAAAATGGAAAAACACCACTACTGGAAAGAAAAAACAGTACATGAAGTAATTAAGAGATTACTGTTCCAGATAAGCCCCTTATGAGGATTTATAAGTTTTTATATTTACTCCCGTTTGTATGAGTCTGTGGTGAAAGTAGAACCACGCTAGAGTGAAGTAGTGACATGACACACCATGACTACAAGCTGAATTTAAACGAGGTCACACCCTCATATTTGAGATGTAAAAGCAGATAAAACTTAGCGTTGAGGTTTCATAAAAGTCCCCAAAGAACCCCTGCAGTGGAGAACGGGTGGTTGGGGTTTTGCTCTGACGCTGTAACCAGCGAATGACCCCTAAAACCACACAATCGGAAACTTCTCTGAGCTTTAAAAAGCTCCCGCACCTTTAAGACACTTGAATAATATTTGCCCTTCAGGGTTTCAACTCAAGTGTGCGTGTTGTCTTTGTCAACTTTTTTATGAGTAAACCTTTTTCTACCTTTTTCCTTCCCCTCCACAAGTACTCTTGCTCTCCCCCCTCCCTCGCTAAGCCTGTGGGGCTTATCTGTAGGGATGAGGGTGAGAGGAGAATGAGGAAGACAAGCACTTTCATGGCTGAGTTAGGAACTATTAGCCCCCTGTGCGCTCAGCCCTGTTCTACCTCCTCTCGGTATTAATCTGCAGTGACAGCTTCACTGTTTACCAAATCCACCCAAGATCCTGGGGGATGACCGACCGGCGCCACTCTGCTCCATTAACCTCTGACCTCCGGCGTTACGGCACCAGAGCCAGGCTTAGAGCTTGGGGTTTGGCAGCCTGAGCAACCGGTCGGACACCTGTCTGATGTCCGAGAAAGAGCTCCTGTCACACAAAGGCAAGCTGTCCACTAAGATATACGTCCAGGATGAACAATAGGGTCAGGTAAAGCTGCAAAACATTAGTGTCTACTCATAATCTGGGTCTGCGTTCAGAAGGTTGGGACATGAGAAATAATGTTGGGGGGAGATTCTGTTGAGTTGAGACTTTTTGTTTTCTTGCAAGTGTCAGGTGATTAACCAGCTAGATAAAACATGCAAAGACGTGGCTGCTTGCCATGATGTTGACTGTATCCCTGTCCACGTGCAATCAAATTTTTATTTGTGATAGTATATGTATACATAAACATAGTCTGGAATTGAACCATAGACAGAGCTTGGTCATGGGGCAGAATCTACAATTGTCTTTCAGACTGTATCCACACGCAATGCTAGGACCAATCAGAGCAACAAACACTACAGAAATGAGTCCATGGTCCACCATACCACCGAAGAAGAAGCAATTACAACCTTTTTGAAGTAAAGGACTTAAGTACCTATATCTGCTTGTGTCTCAAAGTAAAGCTCAAGTCTAAATTGTCCAAAGTTGATGCCAAAGTCATTTCAAATGAGTGTTGTTCCTGAACCAACACCATCTTTGTAGTTTTTCTCCATTGCAGCTCTGATGCTAAGACCGCCCAGCGTCACTCTACAAACATAGAGCGCTGTGACTGTCTAGAGCTAGACCTAAAATAGTTCGAGCCAATGGTAGATCTGCTGAGGCTACATTGGAGCATGGCTAGACCAACCGGCAGGGCAGAATCTTTTGCTCTTGCTAAGGTTTATCTAGATTTCTAGGCTACAAGAACATGGCATTGTTTGTTTTAAACATCTTCATCCATGTGAAAACCATCCATCCATTATTTTAACCTCTTCATCCTCACATGGGTCGCAAGGAGCTGGTTCCTAACACAAAAAGTCATCGGACGAGAGGCGGGGGACACCCTGGAGAGGTTTCCTTTCTATCACAGGGCCACAAAGAGACAACCACTCACTCACACCTAGGGACAGTTTAGATCAGTTTTGCCCAACCCTGTTCCTTGAGATCCCCTATCTGGCATGTTTTAGTTGTTTCCCTGCTCCAACACACATGTTCAATGGCTGAATTACCTGTTCAGCAGGTCATCAAGCTCTGTAGACGCCTGTAGAACTGCTGATTAAAATCATGTGTGTTGAAACAGCTAAAACATGCTGGATGGGAGATCTCAAGGACCAGGGTTGGGCACACCTGATTTAGATTGTCCAATTAACCTGACATGCATGTTTTTGGTCTGTTTGAGGAAACCAGAGCCCCTGGAGAAAAATCACACATGCATGAGGAGAACATGCTAACTTTTTACGGGAAAGCAACAGTGCTACCAACTGTGCCACCATGCAGTCCGCCAAGAAAACAACCCAAACACTATAGTAACTAAAGGCTTGGCCCATTTGATCTTTCATCTCAACTATTTTTGAATTTACCAAGGGGCAAACTCTGCTTGCCAAAAGTGAAGCCATCGTGGAAGTGACAAAAATTGCAGTTCCCACCTCATCCTCTAGGGGCTGGCTTCAGAAAGGATCAAGTTCCCATTGACTCCCATGTTAAAAAGGCCAAATTCACAGCAGAAATAAACATGTTTACAGCCTGGTACAAAAACCATTTCAGGTTTAATAGGTCAAATTTACTTTCATGACAGCTCTGAGGTAGTGATTTTTTTGTAACTCATCCATTTAGACGCTTAAAATTATGAATTATTGGGGGCGTGTCCTTTTGATTGACAGATAGCAGATCAGCCTAACCCTAGCACCAACAACTTTGCCCCACTGCTTGTTCCAGGGAAGGCCTCAGCCTCAGCCTTACGTTAAAAGTGTTACAGCCTAGTAGGGATAGAGAGATTCACCGATATGAACCGGTGGTTCGTTCATGACGTTAGCGATGCGACTGCACCGATAGCTTCAGTGCGCATCGGTTATAACTGACAGCTGTATCGCAATGCATCTTCCCGTACGAGTCTCTCATCGGTTAAAACTATGGTTACATCGATTACTTCATTGTTTTCCTGCTATGTCCTCGTTTTTTGAGGCGCATGGAACGCACCATCCTTCTCTTTTAGCGGAGGCCAGGTGGTGCGCAGCCACAGTTAGAAAAACCATCGTGGGACAATATTAACCGACGTACGTGCTTCCTGTCTTGTCAAAATAAAACTTTCTAAAGTCCGTGTGACCGGTTTCTGCAGCAGCGTATTCTTCCGAGCATTCTTGTTGATCTGCGCAACTAAAGCTTTGTGTGAAGTCATTTAAGATAATTCCTTATTATTGTAACATTTTCCAGAACTAAACAACAGACAGAATGACATTTTGGTTCAGAGAAGTCCAATAAACAGCTGCGATAAACTCACATCTCAGCTTGGATTATTCTCTTAAAGGAACAGTAACATTAGGCCATAACAGCTTTTAGCATTGCCACATATGGATCATTACAATATTTAGAAGTGTTTTCAAATTTTGACTGTGTTTCATAATAATTTATAATAATTATATGATGAACTCTAATCATTTTCTGATTCGGTTGGTTTATTTTTCTGTCTAAATCTAGTTTCAACTCCCTTATTTCAAGTATTGAAGCAATAAAAATATGTATAATATGTAAAATATCACTGATGAAGTGCATTGTCTTTTAATGTTGAATTTATTGATTAATCAAAAACAATAGAGGATCAAATACATCCTTCACAGAGGAGAGGGAAAATCATTTTGATATTTAAAAATCAGATGTGGGCTGGAAAATCTTTTTAATGTGTTGAATCGTTTCAAATTGCATCATGAAATGTATCGAAACAAAAATCGTTTTCAAATCATTAAAGAATCATCAGCAGGGATGAATCGTATCGAATCGTATCGTCAGAGGGTTTCACCGTATCGTTAATGTATCGTATCGCTGGTAGCGTATCGAGATACGTATTGAATCAGCCTCAGTGGTGGAGATTCACATCCCTATACAGCCTAGAAGGCAGACGGTAGCAGAGTTGCTCAACTGTGGTTTGCTGGCTAAAAGCGCCCGCTAACCTCTGTTAGTTTTGGTTAGCTCAGTTAGCTCATAGCTACATCGGCTCAGAGTTTGATGGGTGTCAACTCTCTGCCCCCACCCTCACAGACCCGCTAGATCCATTTTTGTATTTTCCAGGAGTGACGAGATGTGGCCAAGTTGGCGGTGATAGAAACTGCCCACTGGGTTTCAATTGAATTCTGAAACCTACGGATGAAAGCGCACAGGGTTATCCATCACATAGAGAGTTAGTCTATGGTATTTACTAAGGGCAGCAAGCTGTGGTGGACATCAGGTTGTCTAAAAGTGAATCAGTTGTAGATTTATCCAATGATAAATACGTGAGAATTGTGTTAAAATCTATCCAGTAATTCACGAGATATAAAACAAATTTTTGTGATTCTTGATGTTGATGAGCTGTGGTGGCCATTTTGAATGGGGATGACCATATAGACTTCAGTTTGATTCCATTAGTATCTACTCAGTGTGCCTTGAATTGATTCAGCTCAGTTGGATGGCATTTTTTTCAGTATGGGTGCCAGGTTGCCATCCATTTTTCAGTACCAGCTTCAACGGGGTTCCAAGCGTACACAGCTAGGCCAACAAATGCAACATCGGTTACTGTCAGTCTCTGATTTGCTAGGGGGTGGAGCATCAACATATATATACGGGGTGGAGTCACTGGTTGTTCCAGTATTTTCTACCTGCTGCCTCGCTGACAAAAAGGCCAGCGCCTGAGTAGAATGTTCAACATCACTACCATGTCTCCCATTACTGTTTTTTTGTGTTGTCTCTAGTTAAATGTGCAAGTTATTTAAGCTAGCCTAACTACGATAAACTCAACTGATAAACTAGAAGTGACTTATATCCCATAAATGCAAACATCTGTCTTTCAACCAACCAGAACTGTTTAGGATATGAAATGCACTTTGCTAGTCACCACAAAACCAATCTTACCTATTGCACCATGCTTTGCTGCATGAGGCGGATGAGACCTTAACACAGATATCTCACTGTTCTTCATCAGCATGTGTTCTTGCAAAGTACCACAGCTCTGACTAAGCCACCTGAGTTGATGTTATGATGTTTGACTTGTGGTTATAAACAGGCTTGTTATTGACCAAACAAGGCTCCTGGACAAGTGACTAAGCAGCAGTTTCGACTAAGTCACACACACAATTTCTGGTGTTCATCCTTGAGCAACTGGAGAGTACTTGTACTCAACAAGTGTGTTTTGGTTCAGCTGAGGAGAAATGTTTATGAAAAGGACAGTTCCTAAAACAAGGGAAGAATAGTTTTTAAAAAACTGTTATTTTTATTTAAATCTGGTTTTGAAATTGTGATTTCTTTAAATAGTATGAATACATTTCACTTTAAAGTCAAATACTAACCACAGAACCTCAAAGACTCCATTTTTAGACCAACTAGGAGGTGCACATGCTGAAGTTGCAGATTGAGTTTGCATAGTGTCACATTGTGCTCTCATAATGCAGACACACTTCCCAGCAATGTGCAGACATGTTGCAAAAGGTTGTACACTCATGCACTCACACATGACACACACACACACACTAAACTAAACTAAACATTCAATTGTCCAACAAGACACGAGAAGTGACAAAACACCAAGTCCTTCTATCAGCAGCCTGTAGATCCCCCCTCACCCCATTTGACCTTTGACCCTGATGACAACAGACTGTCACCGCCATCACTCCTGGTAGGTAAACATTGCATCCCGTGAGTTTGCTCTTGAGTTAATGTATGCTCTTTTTCAGGTGTATCTCTGTTTGACTTGAGCTGTTTTTATTTAACCATCGTGTGTCTGCTTCGAATTCAGCCCACCTGCAGCCGAGAGCGTATTCAGCCCTACCTTTGATTTTTCTGCTGAATGTTCATGGAAAAGCGAAGTTTGGGCACACGGCTGTTGCCAAAAGGAGAAATATTTACCCGTGTGACGCAAGCAGCCCCCTGCTTGTTGAACCACTTAGCTATATTTAGACGCTCCTCACCATCAGACCAAAGTGCTGCCCTCATCAAGATAACATGAAAGACAAAAACTGAATCTTCTTAAGAAGCACCCCCCTACACACACACACACACACACACACACCTCAAGTTAACCCTCTCAGCACATTTCCAGTTACAGTCACTGATGTGTCACCTAATGCTGAAAACCAGACTTCTCTAATGCTGACAGCACATGTTCTTGCAGGTTTTTTTCCTTTCCTTTTACCTAAACTGAACTAAAACACACAAGCCTGTTTTCACACTCCTTGTCAGTCACTTTCTACAAATCATTCACAAGTGTTTATAAGTTTTTTCCACAAATTAAACAAATGAGAAGGGGGGTGGGGTTGGACTGAGGGAGAAAAAAGGGGGATTTAATGGGGGTGTTGAGCCAGAGGCCTGAAGCCAGCTTGGGGCTCCTCCTTTCCCAGGAGAACCGCTATGCCACGGCCAGCTGGAAACCATTGACAGGAGTTTGTGGTTTTTGAGCAGGCAAGGAGAGGGTCTTGACAAAGAAGATCCCAGGGTCTGCTTGTCTCGATGAATCCATTTTCTGCAACCGGAGTAAAACAAGAAACTGAGGAGGAGACGGAGAACCGTGTGTTACGGATCTGTGTCAAATAAATTCATAATGGGAGTGCATGTGAGAGGTAGAGGGAATGGTTTCTAAAGCTCATGAGACGTCAGCTGCATTGAAAAAAAACGAGCGTGGAGTGGGGTTCATATAGGTTATTCAAGAAGACGTAAAGGTTTACACGTATTTCATGAAACAAAAGTGACACAAAAAACTGAAGAAAACTACCTAAGATCTTCCAATGTTTCTTGTCAAACCACGTCAGCACAAAAACATCTGCATGTGTGTAGGATGAAGACACGCTGGTTTGAGTCATCTGGTAAAAAGTCTGAGAAAAACAAGATGGTGACAGACAGACAGACAGGTAGATAGACAGACAGATGAATGGATGGTCGGATGATTGCTTGGATGGATGATTGGTTAAATAAATGGATGGATGGAGAGGTGAATGCAGGGATCAACGATTGGTTGGATGGATTTACTGATGACAGGTTAGAGTTTATCTTTGGCATCTCAAACTCTAAAGGACATAAACAATTTAGAGATGCGAAGATCCTCGGTTAAAGCAACACTAAACAGTTTTAACACGTTAAGCTATTTCTTTAAAAGTGGGTTCAATGCTGCGTTCGATTTACCTCGGAAGTCGGAACTCGGAATGACGTCACACCCAAGTTAACAGTGTTCTGGTTACCGTAGTCGGAGAAGTCAGAATTCCAATATGGCGGTGCCCTCGAAAACTGCTGTTTTTGGTAGCTCTCAATGAACACAGACGACTAATAAACAACACTTTTAGTTTGTTCAGCTTAGAGTTGCAAGCGCTACATGTAACATTGATTTTAAACGCACTCTTATATGTGTGTCTTGGAAAATAAACACATTTCAACCAAAATATACTGTTATTGATACGGAGAGCTGCCATCTTGGATTGAGGTTGGAGTTCTGAAGAAGTTCCAAGTTTCCAATTTGATTTTTCCGACTCGGAAGTCGGGATTTTCGAGTTCCGATGACAAATTGAACGTACCATAAGTGATTGTGTGAGTAGAAACTCTACCAACTTCACACATAAGTGGGCCCCATATGGGATCTATATGGGCAAACCATATGGGTCCCAACAGGGTTTGTCCGCGGTTTCCATGGTGGCCCCACAGGGGTTTGCCGGTGCTTGAGTCAAACCCTTTGAAAACCCGTGTAAGGCCCATTAAAATCTATGTGGGCAAAAATCTTTCTGGGCCAATTCCCATGCGGCCACCATGGAAACCACGGACAAACCCTGTTGGGACCCATATGGCTTGCCCATATAGCTCCCATATGGGGCCCACCTATGTCTGCTGGCTGGGTAATAATATTATTTTTTTCAACAGCGTGGGTCTTTTTACTTTGTGCTTTATTTCAGTATTATCATGTCAGTGTTAGCTCGTTAGTACTATGCAGGCTACAGCAGGGTTGTTTACGACTGTTGTAATTCCACTTTAAACCAGTAGGAGGGAGGAGTAATGTTACTTTAAAACCAAAGTATAAAGACAACAGTTTTATACAAAACACGACAGAAACATTTGCCCTCTGACCCAACAAGCAGAATAACTTCATCCAGCCATCTTTGTGATCAGCTCATAAACAAAAGAATCAGCATGTTTTACTTCCAAGCCCCTCAGTCTGGAATGAACTATCCTTTTCCTAACAAGGTAAAAAAACACACATATCATCATCTCCAGATGACAGAATAGGAAATGCATTTAAAAAGACACTCTGAGTTGCAGTTCCAGTCAATATGAAAGCCCTATCCTTTTACACACTGGGTGTTAAAAGTGAACAGCCATGATGAAACTTGTAATATTTTAAATCCAAGCCTTCAGTGTTGTTTCATTTACTTCTTAATCTCTCCTCTGGACTCTGGGCGCACATGTGGAAAGTTTGTTTTTATCGCTTTATCTGTACTGGAGCCATGTGGACAGCTGGTTTCCATTTCCATTGGTTAGAGACAGGAGAGGAACATGGCTTCCCTACTCTAGGATAATAGTTTGTTAAAGCACCCAGAGAGAGGGGCCAGACTGCTTGAAGTTTCTATCAACTTTAACCACTTACATTTTAAAACTTGTGGCTGATGTCAAAATAATACAAATTGAAACTCATGGACTAAAACCACTACATGTAACGTTACAGCCTTTGAAGGAAGCGGGTTTTTGTGAATATCTAATGCAAATTTCAGCCCTATTGAGTAAAGGTTTTTTGATGTACTTTTTAAGATTGGCAAGTATGATGAAAAACAGCTTTATTCAACTTTTACTTGAAGGTTTTTGAGAAAATCACTAAAATGTACCACAAAAAACCTACAACATGAAACACGATGCATCGGCCATCAGTGATAAAGCGTCTCGTGTAAGTACCAAGGATTGTTTTTCTTTTCTCTTGTGTTGGCTAACTGTTAACATCTCTGCTTCTTTTGCAAATGTGTTACAGCAGTGGTGACAAAAGCCAAAAGGCAATTAGAGGAAATGTGTGTTGTTTCCATCCACACTTAATCTTGTCCAGAAAGACATTTAATTCCCAAGTTTTCAAGACACGCTAATCCCACAGCAGAGCTAACCAATGATTACAAGAGCATGATCACAGCCTTTGGGTTTGCTACAGTGATACACGTGGGATAGTGGTCGCAGCATGTCATGTTATAATTCCATCTGGCTTCCTCTAACAGAGATGATTAGAAACTCTGTTGTCCATCACAGATGTTTTTAAGGGAAAAACAAAGTCATCTTCCAACTGGCAATTCACCCCTCCCCTATGACAGTAGTACAATGAAATAAATCATCACTTCATGTGGCGCTGCAGATGCACGGGTGCAGCCACACGTGCACCTGAAACTAGATGCAGCTTCTGCAGCCTGTGGAAAAATACCAAAAGAAAACAACAATGGCATCAAAAGGAAGTAAACAAGGAAGCTTCTTGAGTTAAGTTCAGTGTTTCAAACAGCTTTTTTATTCCTATCTGTTATTATTTGATTTTAAAGCACTTAATGGTTTGGCCCCATCCAATATTTCTGAGTTTTGGCGACAGTGGTAGATCCTTGAGGGCTTCATCGCAATTTCTCTCAAAATGTTCAAAGAACCAGATATAAACACTGGGGCGACCGAGCTTTCTCTGTAGCAGCACCCCAACTCTGGAACCAGCCCCACTGGACTTACGCTTAATCACTGATCTGGGCCTTTTCAAATCCAATCTGTTTTATTCAGGAAAGCTTTTAATACTCAGCAGCGGTGACTTTCATTCTGGATTTTTGGCTCCTTTTTACTCTCTTTGTTTTGTGTGCTTTTAACCAACTCTTTTATATTTACTTTTGTTCTTAATTTAGACTTGTAAAACACTTTGGCTGTCAAGTTGACTGTTTGTAAAGGGCTATATTAACCAATAAATTAATGAAAGAATGAATGAATCTGTTGCACTTCTCTAATCTTCAAAGCATCCAGATGGATCACAAAACCCAAGGACTGTCCAGTCCTTGAAGACCTGCCTATGGCTGGTTGTCAAACATTATTGAAGACATATGTATAATGATTTCTTTACAGGAGTTCCAATTAAAATCTATTCATGGTTTGGTTGTTTTATTGCATTGTCGCATGCTTCTATTTATCTTATTTCTATCTATTTTATACTTTTGGCGTCCAGTATGGGCAGCAAAGTAAGAATTTCACTGTACAGGGAAACCCAAGTTTTCTTACGGTGCATATGACAACAAAGCTTGAATCTTAGGATAGTTTACTAGCAGCAAACAAAGTTGACTTAAAAAAGACCTAGAATCTAAACCAACATGTTCCTTGTTGTTGTTGAATAAAGACAGCTTGGGTGGTCAAAAGTAGCATGTCAAGAAGTCAAAGCCGTGTGTGACCTACTTTTTATGTAAATTAGAAAGTTGAAAAAGGCAAAAAACTTGTGTTCTGAGAAAGCCTTCCTTAACACGTCATAAGGAGGAACCCTTCCTCCTCAAACCTGCATGTCTCCAGTGTCTGAGGCCTTCTGGGGAAACCAACCAATCAACAAGCAGCTCATTATCACATTCATGTCCTGGCCGAGTGGGAGGGGCAAACAGCTCTTTTCACAGCAAGGCTGGTTTAGGGGATTTAGAATGGCCTGTATCAGGGCTCCTGGGACACATGAAAGCCAAAAGTTCTTATGCTTTTTAGAGGCTCAAAGCTCTGTTTTTGATTGTTGATTAACTGCATTCTAGGTCCTTTTTAATGCCATTGACATCATCCATCCAAATCTGCACATTCAAGGCTGATTACATCATAGCAAAGTAACAATGCCATCTAAATTCAAAGGATGCTCAAAATGTGTCCCACAAACGTGTTGCGCACCCCCCTCCCCCTTTTCAATTTTCAAGGGCAGGTTTGGTGTATCCTTTTTGGCACAGGCTATCCCAGGATTTGTTTCGGGCTGAACAGGAGATGTTCAGGATTATTACACATTCTTGTAATAGTGATGGACGAAGCAGGAGAGGATTACAGATTTATATGTAAGTACTGTATATTAATTAATATTTGGCGGCACATAAATTAAAAGCTTTAAGCGATTGTGTTGTTAGGTTTTTTATATTTATATAGTTGTTTTGTAGATATATTTTTGTCAAAACAATAAGAAAAATCCCCACAAATGAAATTGTATAGTGGGTCCAATACTTCTTCATGTATTGCTGCTAAGTTTAGTATTGTTCCTAGGCAACAGGACGTATGTTGAGTGGGTATGACTAAATATGACGGCTAGGCCATCCAAATTCACAGTCGCTCACTTGTGTTCTAAGTGTTCGAGGAAGGAACTGACCATTGTGAAGCGAGAAGGATGGGATGCTACATCTGACTTTGGACACAGCCAATGACTTTTACGTTGGCTAGAGTTAATTAGCTGTAGCAGCCATCTTGAAAAACACTACAAAGAAACAAGCACACAGGCATGAAGAAACATTGTTGACTGCATGGTTTTTGATCTGTTTGTTGGACAAAAGACCAGTAACAGAACATCTTGGGTTTGGAGTTTTTGTCGCATCATGAGTTTTAAAGCTTTCCTAGCATCATTGGTGCAGTAAGAGCCATCATCTATGGAGTGGATGATAACACTTGTTTGACCAACTTGGTCATGGATACCAATTCCACCAGCACCCTTGAAGAATTTCCTGGAATAAAAAAAAAATACTATGAGAACATCTAGCTTTCTTCAGTTCTTCATAGGTTTTTGACATAATCAATAAAAAACTGATTATATTAGAAGAACAATGACGAATTGGGCAAGAATAGAGATAAATATGAGGTATGGGATTTCCGCGTCACCAATGTGATACATCAATAAACAAAACCTTTAGGGGGTGACGTAAGTTCTTATAAAAGGCAGATGTTACTTTAAAACACAAATGCACTGATCGTACGTCTCCAAGTGTTTGTGTTTCATAATTAAAACATTTACAGAGTGTGAGAGCCAGGCTTCTACATCAGCGTCATCCCTTCCAAACGTTACTCATCCAGCACTTGTTGAAGCCTTGAGAAAAATCTTTCAACACTCAGATGTTTGTGAGCCTGGAGGTAATTTGCCTAAAAGGGAAAAAGACATTTGCTTTGAGTCGAGCATCATGAGTGGTTAATATTTTCTTAATTGGCTTGGACATATTCTTTATAGGGTTAACAAGTAATCTGGCTATTTCAGACAAAGTTATGTAAGTCAGGATGACAAGCTCTGTTTAATGTAACAATAAAGAGAAACAACGCACTAATATTACATGTTGAGCTTCCTTTGTAGTTTCTAAACTCAGTCTATTGTCTGGAGTCGATCTGTCAGCAATGTGGCGCTGATTTTGTTGCCCATCCAACTCAACTCGAGTGTCCAGCAGCATACGGCCCACTGCTAGAACCTGAAATTTAGCACGTATGGAGGAAACCGCTCCAGTTGGAGAAATCAGATCCATCTATGGGGAATATCCCAAAATAAACTCCTCTGTTCTCCCATATCAGGCCTTGTATAAATAAGATAGCACCGCAGGCACACTGCACCATGGGAATTAGCCAATCCAGTCCTGTAAACATCAGCCAATGACTTCTGGCAGGCTGGCCAGCTCTCAGGAGGGGAGGTTCTGCACTGGAATTCATAAATAAATCACTTTTCTGGGAGGATTATGTGTCCACAGTCCCCGTCCTCCCAGCCCCCTCCCCCCTCAAAAATAAACACTGCAAAGCAGAAATAGCAGAGTTTAAGCACCACTACAGGAAATTATGTGGGCCTCTTGCTATAATTTAGGGACATTATTTTTGTAACATTTGCATTTAAGTAAGACGCAAACTCTTTTATTTTCTTGTTTATTCAGGCCATGTTGCACAACGCTCTCCAGTGCGGTCCGTGATGCGTGATTGCGATTTCTTGGTAAAAGTCAATATGAAAAAAAACACGACCACTGACCAAAACCGATTCAAGAGTCTTCCAAGACTTATGAGCTGATAAAAAGCACATGAACTCTCTCCAAATAGTTTCCAGCTCAAGCTAAGGTCGAGTGACCTTTAGCAGAGTTGCTTGTTTTCCTCAGAAGCAGTTGTTTTGAAGGTTTCTTTGTGCCATGTGTTTCAAGAGGAAGTAATGCAGCACTATTTAAATGTACTTACCGTGCTCCGGCCTTCACCTAATCACCTCCTTAAACAAACACGGGGGCCAAGCGACAGATGGAAATGATGCAAGAGTTGGAATTACGTTATGATTGTCCTGTTTTCAAAATGTACACGTCTCAGAAGAAGCAGAGATTATCACCATCTTGTCTGGATTTAGATGTCAAGAGTGTTGCAAGAACCTGGTCGCTGTTTAATAAAGCAATTTGTGGGAAAGATTTGACTGCAACAAGTGTTGGCAGTATGCGTCACTGAAGACTTTCAATCACAAATCTAAAGAGGGTCTTTGTGAGATGATGTTATGACAAGTGAGATGTAAATTATTTCAACTTTTGGAGAAACAGACACGGCGCTACGAGGAGTTTTCAGACCAAACAGTTATAAGAACTCTTGTTGAGTTTCACCATGGAGCGGAATTGGGCTTTTGTAATGTCAGGGGAACGCTGTAATTTGTGCAACACTCAGCATGGCTACAACAACAACAACAATGAAGGATGCTAAAGTTGTAACTGTTCATTGTGGGACTTTGGTTTCATTTTTAAAGCATTCAGAAGTAGAAGGTACAGGAGCCAGACTCATCTTGGGACAAGGACATTTTTAGCCCATCTTTATTTACGACAGTGGTTATTTTAAAATGATACACTGGTTCATGAATTATTTTTGACAAACAGTTTTTGACTCCAACAGTTAAAGTTACAAATGATATTCACACGGCCTCAGATAAGAATCTTGTGTCTGTTCTGGTCTTGTTGGACCTTAGTGCTGCTTTTGACACAGTCGATCACAATATTCTATTAGAAAGGCTTGAACATGTTTTAGGGATCAAAGGAACAGCGCTAGGCTGGTTTAAATCTTATTTATCTGACAGATTTCAGTTATTGGTTAATGGCCTGTATTTGTATAGCGCCTTCTTAGGGTTCTACAACCCCCCAAGGCGCTTCACAACACAATCAACTCAATTCACCCATTCACACGCTGGTGGGGATGAGCTACATCGCAGCTACAGCTGCCCTGGTGCGCACTGACAGAGGCGAGGCTGCCGAGCACTGGCGCCACCAGTCCCTCCGACCACCACCAGCAGGCAAGGCGGGTTAAGTGTCTTGCCCAAGGACACACAGCAGCATTCTCTGGCCGGAGCCGGGATCGAACCTGCAACCTTCCGATCACTGGACAACCCGCTCTACCCCCTGAGCTACTGCAGTTTGTTCATGTTCATGAAAAATCTTCTTCATACTCTAGAGTTACTTGTGGAGTACCACAGGGTTCAGTACTTGGACCGATTCTTTTCACTATATATATGCTTCCAATTGGTAAAATCATTAGACAACATGGGATAAACTTCCACTGTTATGCTGATGATACTCAGTTATATTTATCCATAAACCCTGATGAACCTAATCAGTTAGGTAGACTACAGGCTTGTCTTGAAGACATAAAAATCTGGATGACTCTAAACTTTCTGCTGCTAAATCCAGACAAGACTGAAGTTATCATCTTTGGACCAGAACCTCAGAAAAGGAAACTGCTTAGTCAGTCACCTGATCTAAACGGTATTAAATTAGCCTCAGAGAACAAAGTAAAGAACCTCGGTGTAATCTTTGACCAGGACATGTCATTCAAATCCCACGTTAAACAGGTTTGTAGGATTTCCTTTTTCCACCTTCGGAATATTGCTAAGATTAGAAGCATCCTTTCCAGGAGTGATGCTGAAAAACTGGTTCATGCATTTATTACCTCAAGGTTGGATTACTGCAATTCATTACTATCAGGAGGTCCACAGAATGTAGTCAAAAGTCTTCAGCTGGTCCAAAATGCTGCAGCTAGAGTTCTGATGAGAATTACAAAGAGAGACCACATCTCTCCTGTATTAGCTTCCCTACATTGGCTGCCTGTTAAATTCAGAATAGATTTTAAGATCCTCCTTCTCACATATAAAGCTCTTAATAATCAAGCTCCATCATACATCAGTGATCTGATTGTTCCATATGTTCCTAACCGAGCACTTCGCTCTCAGACTGTAGGTTTACTGGTGGTTCCTAGAATATCTAAAAGTAGAATGGGAGGCAGATCTTTTAGCTATCAGGCTCCTCTACTGTGAAAGCAGCTCCCAGTTTTAGTGCGTGAGGCAGACACCTTGTCTACTTTTAAGACTAGGCTCAAAACGTTTCTATTTGATAGGGCTTATGGTTAAATTCTGATGTTAGCCCAGGTTTAGATGAGTGGGGAGCAGAGGGAGGTGGAGTGTACAGAGGGGACTACAGTCGTTAAAGACTTTTCTCCCTGGCCCTGCCTCCCACATGCCTCCATCTAAAAGGCTAGGTTATGCTGAGTTATCTCTGTAGTTATGCTGCTATAGGCTTAGACTGGAGGACATACTGACCACTTTCCACACTCTGCTACTCTCTTCTACCACCACTCTCTAATTGCATTATTTCCTGTTATTTCAGCTGTTAACTTTATTTTCTCTCTAAGTGTTTTTCTCCCCAGAAGAAGCTACACTGGCGTTCTGCTGAGCTGTGGTGGCCTCATGGAGGGGGCCATCGGCTGGCACACTGCTGCCAACCACCTAACATTCTCCCTCTCCTGATATTACATCTCACTTTCTTTAACATAGAATGTGCTACTATTAGTTCACCTATTGAATTAATGATAGATTCACTCAGATAAAGACAATAAAGTTTCTCTTACTAAATAGAACTTCTACTAAGAAATCACAGTGTAGCCATAGAAACACTACTTGATCTATATGGTGTGTGTGTGTGTGTGTGTGTGTGTGTGTGTGTGGGTGTGTGTGGGTGTGGGGTGTGCGTGTGCCTGCTCTGTCTTCTCAATCCCCAGTGAGTCGTAGCGGATGGCTGCTCATACTGAGCCAGGATCCTCTGGAGGTTTCTTCCTGTTAAAAGGGAGTTTTCCTTCCCACTGTCGCTACATGCTTGCTTAGTATGAGGATTGTATCAACACACAGTCAGTGTCTTGATGCAATCTGCTGGGTTCCTTATATAGGAAACTTTTTTACTGATTGGCTTAATGAACTGAACTGTATTGGAATGTTTACTTTGTGAAGTGCCTTGAGACGACTCTTGTCGTGATTTGGCGCTATATAAATAAACTGAATTGAATTGAATTGAAAGTGGTACTTCACTCATAATTTTAATACGTTTGCATTAGTCTCTAGTATGAATGAATACTTTGTGGGGGGTGGGGGTTTCGGTGCACCAGCATTAGGAACTAGAGATAAGCCAACAGGATTTGGAGTTTTATTTCCTGATATGTGGACATCTCTCCTCTGATTGGTCAACAGCAACACGACTCTACCACTGACTCTGTTTTCTCTGCAACGTTGATGTTTTATCTCCACAAATAGCACAAGCCTGAAGGAGTTCTGCTGTGTGGTGGAGTTGCTAATGCTAACAGTTAGCTTCTACTAGCCGAGACATTCTCTGCTGTTTCCTGGACGCTAAACCAACAACAGCCTTCCCTGTCGTGAGTCAAGATGGGTGAGTCCATGAATGTTAAGTGACAGTGTGACGTAGATCTGTCAGGCTTTTCTAATCCTAGAGTTTCACCGTCTATTTTCTATCATAAGCTAACGCCGTAAATAGGGGTGGAAGACTATTTTCATGTTCAGCCTGCAAGAAAAACTCAGAGTGACCGATTATAATCAGAAATAATAATTAAAAAATGTAGTACCTCGTTAAAGGGCGAGTAACACCATGGGTGGAGACTTATTTCAACCACACTTCCTGTTAGAAAAATACTTCGAAAAAAGGCGTCACCTGGAGGACCGAGAGAGCGGCACTGAGGCAATGATTGACAGCACCCCCCTCAACCCCCACCCACGTGCGCGCTAGGAGTTTCTCAGTCAGAAAAAATGAGTCGTTAGCAAGCGCGCACACGAGCACACAAACTAAACAGACTTACCGCTCAGGAGAACAAGCAGACTCAGAAGCACCAGAAAGACTGGAGGATTTCCTGTCCACCCGCGACCACTAGAAAAAAGGGGAGAGGAGGACGTTTTTTCAAGGAGGCGAGCAGCTTTGAGTCCTAATGTGTCATATCGGCAGGTGAGTGGTTGAGCCAGGTGGAGGTGCGGCCGAGACTCAGCTGGAGTACAGACGTCATCCTGCACCTCTATAGCAATCAGCTGTGGCTGATTCTAAATCAGTGTGGAGCAGAGTTTTAACCTGAAGATGGAGATAAACTTACGGTTATGGGCCGAAATATAACATTTAATGTAAGTTGCGCTAAACTGCCAAAATAATGATTATATATGTCTACAGCACTATTAGACACTCATCTATAGGTTATCAGCCAAAAAAAAAGTTGATTTAGGTGTTAATCGCACTTTAATGATAACATTTAAAGAAAAGATGTGTTTTGTGATATCAAATGATTAGAATGGTTATAGTATTCCTAAAACACCGTTCAGGTCATTATTCAAACTTATTAATTTGCCTTTGACTTGGTCCCTTCCATCTCATTAGTCACATTGCTGACTCCAGTAAATGTTCTCAGCCTATTTCCCAGCTTTTCACTCAAATCCTCTTTCTGCTGTTCAGAGCACTTTCACACAAAAAGAAATAAATCCTTCATGAAAACAAAATGAGTACAAGGTTTTTTTTCTTTTGTCAAAAAGCCATAACACATAGTTAAATCTCTATACTGCTTTATAATTGGGTGAAAACTCTCTGCATGTTTGCCAGGACTAGCAACAATTCTTTCATATGACACACACTCAGTAATTTGTTGATTGTGGCAGATTTAACATCTGCTGGTTTGCAGTTGGGGCTTGTTTACAGTACATTGTGTTCCATGTTCTACGATAAATGTAAGCCATTCTCAGGAACCACTTGCTGTGGCGTTTAGCGTGTAGATAGAATTCTCTGACTCAAATAAGCTCTTTGGAAAAAGAAAACGCAAGAAATGGAGAGCCATGAATGGAGGGTGGTTTCCGAATGGAGGAGGTTGGTGTTTTCTTCCAGTGCTTTAATGCTAATGAGTTGTCCTTGTGTGGGCATGAACGGGTTAAACAGCGAAGCGCCGAGAAGCTTCAGGCCTGCAGATGTTCACGCAGGCATCAAAGAACAAAGCGCTCCTCGCCTCCTCCTCATGTTCCATACAGTCTTGCAGGTTAACAGTAGACGTTCAGAAAAGCCTCGCGGGTGCGGAGGGTGCTTGCCAAAAAGGGAGCCACACATATCAACCCGCAGCATCCTGTTCAATAGCATACAGGTGCTGCAGCCCTGCAGTACACCCAAAACCCAGCCCGACACACTTTTGTTTTCAGTGACAGTTAGGAAGTTAAATAAATGTTAACGTCTGCTCAGGTGGTGCAAAGTTAGAAAATGAGGTTACTTCATTTCTGAAATAGCTTTACCACGCTTTTTGTGGGCATGTGATGAGTACGTCTGGGGAAAGTAAGGGGGCTTCCTTTTTCAGCTGAGATAAGAAAGGAAGTGACACAAGTTCCTGCAGCAGAGCGAGGCTGAGATGGAACACTGCATGTTCACAGGAAACAAAAGGCTGATGTAAATACACAATTCTTATCACAGACGCCAATTTATTACGTTTTTAAGATGTCAAATTTTCAAGTCATTTGTGCTGAAACAAAGGATTTTAACTCTGTGAAATTAACTAACCTACAGCCTTTCAGCCAAAACTTGATGATCAAAGTTAAAAAGTGTCCTGATGTGACCTGTGTTTTTTTTGTGGTAGCAAAAATCTGGAAGAGCTGCATGATTAGATTTTTATCAGATCCATCGATTATTAGATGAGTTCATCCCAAGAGTCTAAACAGTGACTTCCAGTTAATATTCTCCTCAGCCAGACAGAGGACCCGTCGCTTTGAGATAAAAGTCGAGAGCGTGACTCTTATTAAGTGATCATGGCAGAAGAAAACCTCTTGTGGATTTACCCAGAGGACACTCACCACGAAAAGAAAAGACTCAAAGTTCTCAGCTGAGAAAAAAAGAAAAATATAGCACATCCCGGCAACAAGCGTGACCGTGGCCGGAGAGAGCACATTGAGCAATATTGTTTGTAAACTGAACCCTGAACCTGCGACTGCAGAGTTCACGGCGTGAGTCACAGCCTGTGGTGTCGCCAAGGTTTAGCTGCTCAATAAACATGGTGACAGACTGCCAAAAAGGAGAAAGTGCCCTGGAAAGTACCGAAGATGATTCAATCTGCAGATAGGGAATAGCTTGTTTGGTTGGCCTCAATCAACTGACTCCATATCTGTACGTTGAGGGAGGAAGCAGAGATTATAGATGCATGAAAGCAGCAGCCTGTTTGTGTCTTTTTCTGTTGCGTAAGCTTAAAAGAAAAGAAACAAAAGAAGACAGTTAAATTAATCTAAAGTACGGATTCACACCCGCTCAGTAAATCTAGATTCAACGGGGGAGTTGAGAACTCCTCCAACCCAGACATGAACTCATTTTATACTATGTGACAGACTGGTGACTCAAAATAGGCATTCTTTCAAAATCGAGGCAGCAGAGGGTTAACATGCCATCCTAGTTCTAGATAAAAGACCAGCAGGTCTACATGTAGGCAGAGTCGGCACACTGTCAAAGTCAAAAGTCCAGACTTTGAACCCACTCCTCTTTGGACTTGGCTGCAACTCAAAGAGGCAACAGGCCTCTTGCTCACTCTGATAAACAACCACTGGGCCCAGAAATGGGCCGACTGAGGACAACCAAGCTCCTAGATGTGCGTGTTGCTAAAAGGCTTCTCACCTTTTAGGTTTAAACAAAACACTTAACGAGATTTTCACAGCTCTTCGTTTCCTCTTTAAAGATTATGGGTATTTTTCAACTTTTGAGTGCAAACAAGAGCGCCGTGGATCTGTGAGCCTCTTTCACAACCGCACATTACATAAAGACATGAGCGCAGGAAGTGGGCAGAAAGGGGAGTTCTGCACAAACTAAAATAGCTTGTCAAAAACCAAAATCTATGTCTAGATTTTTTACATGTGTTGCCCATTGTTGTTTGGTCTGAGCTCAGCGCAGTCACACAAAGGGAATGTATTTGCAAAAAAATAAAAAACAGGTGGGGAGGCCTCGGCATCACAAGAAAGCTGCATTCAGAGTCCAAATATAAGCTTATGCAACCGACAAGGTAATTTACTTTAACCCACTTAGGAAAGAAAGAGATCAGTGTGGCGGCTGCAAAGTTCATTAGCCAGTGACACTATTTCTTGGAAATCTCAAGGGGACTCTCAGTGTCGGAGGCATGTGGGGTTGACGTGCAACGTCCAACTTCGAGGAGGTCACCTCTGTTCCAGCCATGAATCAGGAGAAAATCAACAAGCCAAGTCGTTCCCACTAGAGTCTTTTTCCACCAAACTCTACCCAGGGTCGTATAAAGCATGTGGCGTGTCACTACACACTGTACGAGGGAGTGCAGGAAGAGATAGGCCATAAAAATACCTCACCGCAGAGCCTTAAAACCTTAACCTACTTCAGGAATCGTCTGTGTAATAATTCACCACGGATTTATTGTTGTTTTCAACCTGGAGGCGATTTATGAGGTTATCGTTTTCATGCTGTCATCAGGATCTTCGGTTTGTCATCGTCTGACCCAAATTTTGCAGGGACAACGACCACTCATGTCACAGGACAAAGGTGGCCGGAAGATGTACCCTCTGACAGTAGACTAAACATAAACACAGTGGGAGTATACTTTTAGAGCTGAGGAACTGTAACAGCGCCGGGATGGTCGGGAGCAGCGAAGCTCAGAGGATCTGGTCCGGATTGCAATTCTGCTGCAACTAATTACTTTTTATGTGGAATTTATAGCTTAAATGATCTGTACGAGTGATTTACACACTCAGAAAAAACAATGTGGATTGTCTAAGGACCTCTGCCATTTTTTTTGGGTTACAGCAACATTTCAGGAAGGCAGGAAGCTCCACCCTGACTCCCCCCGTCTTTAACCTGGCTCAGACCAGAGCTGGGCCGAGCCAAGTCAAGGCCACAGTTCAGCTCCCACTTTGATCATTTTTGCTATTTCACTACTCGTCTTCAGATGGACATATGAGCATTAAGATCGCAAAAACTCAACTTCTTTCTCTTCTTTTGTCCAAAACCAAGTTTTTCCATTCTCTATCCAGGCTGCCTTCCCCTCCCACCTCCCCCCACCCTTCCTTCATCTCCCGAGCCCTCTCACTGACAGCTGGCTCTGATTATGGCTGTGAAAAATGGGGCAGTCACGCCAACAATTCCCCCCCTCCAGCATTCCTGCAGCATGACTCCGCACTTTCTCTCTACTGGTGTGAGGCCTGTCTCTACCTCCCCCCACTCTGCATCACTCTGCCTTTTCTTCAGCTGTCTTCAGTCCTTTCTTGTTGTTTCTTTAGTTTTTTTTGTGTTCATTACTGCGTGCTCTGAACAAAGAGGGAGGTCATGTTTATGCAAGCATCGGTTTATGGAGAGAGTCTGTGTCCTGTGTTGAAGTATGTTTGATATGGAGTTTAAAAGCAGAGAATGGCAGATTATGTTCAGACCAGTCTTATGACAGAGACAGATGGAGGAGGTGCTGAGGAAAGAGTCCACAGCTTCTTCACAGATGGAGCAGAATTTTAAAACACAACCAGCCCGCACAAGTACAAACACACTCCATCACTGCCTCGTGCTGTGACACATTACTTGACTGTATAATGATTACAGCATGTCAGGGTGCAAACTGTTTTGGCAGATTTTTCCATACATACTTATTTATTTGTCTAAACTGAGAAAGAGCAAAACCTCTGAGTGTTTGGCAATGAATGTTAATTGATGGGTTTTTTGTTTGTTTTTTGGCATGATTTGGTGCTGTTGGAGAAATTAAGACTAAAGGGAGAAAAAAAAACAGAACTGCTGTGTCCACCTGTGCTTGAGTACTTGAATCTTAGATCTTAGAGATACTTAAAAAACAAATAGTTTCACAACTAGAAAATAAACTTGTTTACTACATCTGAACCATTCTTCCGTGATCATCAGAATTAAAGAACAAAATAAAAGGGAGATTTGTTTAATCTGACCTATGGCTGCACATATTTCATCACTACAAATGATTTTGGTATTTAGCAGATTGCTTTTGGCTGAAAAAGAGGCTCTAAAACACAAAACCTTGCCTGCATTTCCAGATATGTTGTACAAGCTTGCAGTAAAAGAAGTGTTTATGTGATCAACGGAGAAGGCGCGGACAGTAGAGGGCGATAACGTCCTCTGCTGCCTGCAGATAAACGGAAGTGATGCTACCAACATCGGTAGCGCTCTGACGAAAGTGGCAGTGGACGCCGAAACATGTCAGCAAAGTTAAACAAGCTTTATTTGCTCTGTGTATAACGAAGAACCAAAAAAATGAAATTAGAAAACACAGAACAAATGTAACGAAGATGTTCAAAAAACGTAGCCTGTTCCTGCAAAGTCACGAAATCATCGGAGAATTGCAGGACCACTCGTGATGTCTGCAGTTCCACGCAATAACAAGTAAAGTGAAAGATGGCAGCATGTATACAAAAGGACTGGTTTATTTTCTGTTGTGTTTAGTTCAGCTACAGCGGTATCACAGGAAATGATGTACTTTCTTTCCTAGTTAAGCAACTGGAAATCTGCATGTGACTTTTATTTTGAAAGTTTTGGATGTTTCCCACTGCTTTTGTGTTTGACTTCCTGTCTGGCCCGATCTGAACTGCTGAGCTTGACGCGTTTTGGAAGTGTAGCACGTAAAAAATAAACTCGAAAAGTAAGCAACGCTTCTGGGACGCTGCCAAAACCCAACGCTTTTGGCCGGTGGAAACACACCCATTCACTATAACAGGAGCTAAAGCCTAATTTATACTTCTACGTCAGCTCGAGTGGGGAGTCGCGCACACGCATTGACGGACATGTTTTCCCTTCAGACTTCTCCGTCACCTGGGGAGAGTTGCAAAGCAATTCCCTGCCAGGACAACAGAGGGCGTATTGCTTTTCTGGTGTATCCTGCCACCATTACAGTCACGTATCCGTTACTGTGTTTACATTGTTTCGATGTATTTTAGATACTTTATAACATTCTCTTCCACCTCTTCATGAGATCGCCACCTCTAAACCCACGTTTCACATAATTTCCATCCACGAATGAAACACTTGCTCCGTATCTTTGTACTCCTTCAGTCACAGACTTTTTTCGCGAGGCATTCTTCAATCTGCTCCGTGTCTGCCGCTAGATATAGTTTTGCTTTTGATGGGGCAACGGCGGTGCTGTTGATGAATTTAAAGGAAGCAGCGTCCTGACCAATCACAAGCTTGTGGGCTCTGTCACGTTCAACAGATAGTTAAAAAGTGGGCTCTACTCCGTTCGTCCTTGCAAGCCTGTCGGAGAGCCCTTGCGCTGACGCAAAATGGCGTTGCGTGTCTCCATACCAACGCAGATGGAGAAGTATAAATTAGGCTTAATTGTCCTACATTTCATTGACGTTACAAGATGCTTACCTATCCAGTAGAAGGCCAGGTTAGTCAGAACAAAACTTAGATCTGGGAACCTGTTGAATTTAGCTAACTGTTGCGCTAAGTAATCAAGCTAACTTATACACACTGTGTACACACTGTAGCAGTAATGTCTTCTGCATAATGCACACATTTTGCATGTTTTTTTTGAAGTAAATTGGAACAAAAGTGTTCCTCATTTGTTGTCAGATACAAGTAAGATAACCAAGAACACAAAAGACCTCAAATCTCAATCCCAATTTGTCACATACATTAAATACATAAAGAATAAACCTCTCATATTGAGGGATCATTTAAATATCCCTATCCCCTGCTAATATGAGCCATATTAGATTAAGTTAAACAAAAAGACCACTAGATTTAAGACCGGTATTGAATACAACTTGGCCAAAATCCACTAAGATAAAACTTTGATAAACAACCTAAATGACTTGAGTGAGCAGTAATTTCACCACACTCTCCACTGTATCACTTAAATATTTAAACCCTTGATAATCTTGTTCGTAGTCTAAAAGGGGAGTGGAGGAGACTGTTACAGCATCATCTGAGTGCTCCAGAGGCCAGCAGATGTCTTGTGTCATGTTGCATAAACAAGATAGAACACTTTCATCCATCATGCCGTGGAACTGGGAGCCTTAGACCCTCTTATCCAGCTTAAGGCATCTTGTTGAGGCAAAGATATATTCGGGGCGCCAGTCTTGATATTACCTCAGTGAAAATAAATCAAGTCAGAACGCTGAGCTCTACAAATACCCACTCTGTGCCGCTCCATCTCAAGCCTACGAAAATCGTTCCAACATGATTGTTTCAAAGCTCTTCATCCTCTGTTCGTGTCACAGTATTCAACCCTCATTTATTAAAAAAACATTCATATAATAGCAGAAAGAAATGCTAAACTCACATGAAAGCAATGTGATGGAAACTGTTGATTCATAGGCTTGTTATAAAGACAAACTCATATCCTGTGTTTGGAAGCAGCCAGAAAACTGCCTCTGGCTTAAAGCAATTCAGGCACTCAGTAAAACAAGATGAAACCACGAACAAATCCTCGTCCTAAGGTGTGATATTAACCTACTAAAAAAACAAGCCCCAAAGGTTTCAATTATATGTCAGAGCTAACGTCATTGTGCTGTGAATTTGTTTGTGTGAGCATGTAAATTGGGAGAACTTGACAGTTTTTTGTGGTTTTGTAATTGTGCACTCATCTCCAGAGTGAGTCATGCAGTGAGAGAAAGTTGCCCACAGTGGAAGCTCCGGCATTGTACTTCACCATGATCCCACCCACGTGTCAGGTCTGCATCTGCAGCTGAAGACGTATCTTTGCTCTTCACCTACTGTCTCTTATTCATACCTCCTCTTTATTCACAAAGACGCTGCAGTTTACATTTCAGGCTTGATTAATCATAACTTTAGCCGGTGTAGAAAGATTGAGCCAGTCTGTGTGAACTCCTAAGGTGTCTCCAATCAGCTCTGAAGGCCAACTGAGGGGTTGGTTCCCATGTGGAATTAATATGTCTCCTTTATGTACTGCCTTTTATTTAGTTGAATCATGCTCTCTACGCTGTGTTGTCATAAGATTTGGATAAGTGTTTCATATAGAAACTGACCACATCCTTGACATTATTGATTTACTTTGAATAGAGTTCTTTGAATCTACGATGAAAAGGACTATATTGCTTTCTGCAGACACTAGTCAAAAACTGCATCAACCTTCAGCTGGATTTTGGACATCTTGAAAGATAAATCTATTGTGTCTTCTCTTTTATGATTCTTCAGTCTTTATCAGTCTTTCATACTAGTGCATTTATGTATTTTATACATTCAAGATATCCTTGAACAACCAATGGGGTGTCTGTGGCTCAAAAGACAAGTACTGTTGTCCCTTGATTGGAAGGTCGAAAGTTCGATCCCTAGTCTCGTCAGGCCACATGTCAAAGTGTCCTTGGGCAAGATACTAACGCCGCTGCGGCTGGAGCGGCAGGTCCGAGCTGCAGTAAGAGAAGATGTTTACTCCACTGCATCCAGACTGATAATGAATCGCGTATGCAGGAAGCTGGCTGATTCTAGCCGCCGCAGAGGCTGCCACTAGAAGGTAGGTTTGAACTTCAGCCGGCCAATCAGTCAGCTCCGCACCAAGCTGACTGCCGGAGAGCAGGTCCGAGAAAAACAGTCAGCTGAGCACGGAAAACACGCAGATTACCCAGATGTGAACACAATAATCCTACCTGGACTAAACTGGGCCAACCCAGATGTGAAACCCCATTAGGCTCCCTTTAAAGCGGCTATCAGGAGTATTTCTTTTATCCGATGGCACCATCTAGTGGCTGACAAGCGTATCACACCAAGAGTCGGTCGATCTGGGTTTTTAAGATGGCGACTGCACGTTTCTTGTTTATGAATGTGCTTCTGTAGCCGACAGAGCTAAAACACATTTTACAATTATTATTCTCATGTCATGTTGTGTTTTTATATATTTATATTTTAAAGACATGGCCTGGCAAGCCATCCTATATATGTGAATATATAGTCTGGCCACGAACCATTGACGGCTCTCAGTCGTGAGGCGGGATCTACGGTTGTCTTTCAAAATGTCAGCACGCAATTGGATAGCGCTAGGACCAATCAGAGTAACGAACAACATGATGTAATCACAGCGATGGAAAAGCGGGAGCCAGCAATGGCGTCTAACATCAATGATTTCTGTCGTTTTTGTATGAAAAACACGTGACTATCAGGTGTACTGGGACATTGCACTACTTTGATAAAAATAAGAAGCCGCTAAGTATAGCCGACAGACTTACACACGTTGGAGTCTAAATAATCCAATGTTGATGACAAAGCCGTTTCAAACGAACGTGGTTCCTGCGTTGCCGCCATGTTGCTTGGGTTCGCGGCCGCAGCGCTGACGTCATCGGCTACTCCCGCTCTGTGATTGGCCCAACCAAAAGTATAGCGAGCTGTGATTGGACAGCCACAATAGCGGATCAGGCTGTGAGGTTTCCAATGAAGCATGCCTAGACCAAACTCTGCAAAGCAAGAATTTGGTCTAGTTCACTAGGCTATTAAAGACTTACTTGTCCGTGAAAAGTTCATCAACGCTGCATCAGCCGACGTGCTTCCTTAAATTTGAAGCACGTAAGCGGCAGTCTAACGCTATTGGTTAGTTCTGGTCAGTTTTACAGGGCAGGGGTCATGCTTAGCAAAAAAAAAAACATTATATCACACTACATGATAAGACAATCACTTTTACGGATTTCTGAAAAATCATACATAATTCCTGAAAGGGGAAAACTTCGGATTGCTGCTCTAAGTACCAATGTGAAGATGAAAGAGGTGATAGTGGACTTCAGAGGTAGAATGTTGGTGTTTATTAATGATTTAGTTGCTTATTTGTTTTAGGTTGGTCTCAGTAACACCTTTCATTCTCCTACGTCTCTAACATGCTATTGAATGATAAAACTAACCTTTGTCTGATTAATCACTTTCAACTCTATACAGTAATGGCAGATTAACATTGTACATGAGTTAGAGTGCCTCTCTCAAGTAAACACTGACGCAAAAAGCTTCAATAAGGAGAAAGACTTCTTGTTTGGGTGTACTTTGGCAGTAGTTTTGGCATGTCGTACTAGTATGGTCTGAAGGTTGGGGGTGTCAGCTTGGGATTTTTGGTAAAAGTAAGTGGGGTGGGCTAAGGGGACAATAAACTTGCATTTCTGGGAAAGCCATTCCATTTTACTAGGCTTTACAAAACCTACAAGAGTACAAGGCAAAGAAAAAAGGGGGCAAGCCAGAAAGTATTTATTGAGCAAAAAAAGTGTTTCCATATTCAGCTGTCACACAACACAGCAAAAAGGGGGTAGAGCTCCCTTGGGGTGACAGTCACGTGGGCTGTCACAGTCTATGATGTGACACTAATAGTGCTTACTGGAAACATACACAAGCAGCACTCTATGTTCATAGGACATGCTAAAGACATTAAACTTCTCACAGAAGCTAAAACTAACCAAATGTGAAAGTCATTTCTATGTTTTGAACTTGCTGACATGTGTTACTATTCAAATGAACTATAAACATCCATGTTAGTGAGTAACTTTTACCCTCAAATACAAAAGTAAAACCTTGGGTCAGAAGCCAAAAGGATCTGACCTTCTCTAGTCCCTTAAACTTGACGGTGATAGTCAAGTGTGTTTCACATCAACTGCCCCCAGTTGGACTCGGCCTGGACTTGTTGATGCCTCAAAGTTTTGACATAAAGGCAACTGGACCCCTGTGTGTTATATGGCTCCAGGACAATCCCCATTGTCTTGTTGAATACAAGTGGCTGGAGCACAGGAACTGCCCTGGACTGCATGTTGGGCCCTGGCAGCAACAAATTATAGCTTTGGCCAGGAAAGTCAACCAAATGGGCTGATTCTTCTCATTCAGCCCAAAGGACTCCACACAGCTGCACTTTCTTTCACTGCCAGGGAAGAAGACAGTCTGAAAGGGGGAGTGGAGAAAGGGAGGCGGAGAGTGGAACAGTTGGAGGCAGTTAGACTGGACGAGCCTCAAAGACCCAAAGGCTTGTTTTCTTTAACAAAAAAGAGGGAAGAAGAAGAAAAGGAGAAAAGAAGCAGCTTTGATTCATCTTGAACATCCAACTTTAATTTGGGTTTTGCTGTGTTTGGACTTTTGGGCAATCACACAAAAATCAGTCAGAGCTGACTAAATCACCGAGAATGCATCCAAGCTGTATGATGATGTGTTTAAGCACTTTGGGATTTTAAATTCTGCTTGAGACCATTTAAATGTTCATTTGTTTTTTAAAAAAGTCAAACAAGGTGAGGAACTATGGCACATAAACGGACCTCAAACTTGTTTTTTTTTTTCTGTAGTTGGACTTAGATACCAAGCACCATATTTACAACTTTTATGGCTGACTTGTGGTACCTTTAACAGAAAAATGTTGCACATCTTGTGACATAAATGCACCTAAAGGTTGTAGTGTAAAATTGAATCCCAGTTCTAATGAGAATTTAATATTTAATATCTTACCTGTTGAAAATCTTTGAATAAACAGTCTGGAGAAATAGATCAGAATCATGAGCAAAAGGTTGGCTCAAACAAGACCAAAGTGGATTTCTGTTATCTTCTGTCATGAATTTTACTTTAATTGGTTATTCTGACAAAAATATTCCTGCAAGAAATGCCCTAGGCTACACAGGATATGCTAAAGATTGCTGCTGTTGGTGTTTGCTTTTGCAAATAACCACAAAATCCTAAATCAATGATCATGTCACAAAGGTGGTGTAAGATTTGTATTATAGCATTTGCATTAACTGCTATGAAGATCTTGAGATTGTTGTTGTTTTAAAGCAGCTTTGATCTTCACATCACTCAGATTAGTTCATCAGTATATATAGCAACCCACAACAGTTGTTCATAACCTTTCTACAGAACTCCACCGCTAAAGACCTGAACTGTCCCTTTAAGAACTGGCAGGTAACTTTTTGGACTGTTGAAGTACGATGGATTACTAGGAAAACCCAATAGAGGCATTAACCAAACACTCCATACTGTTTTTTAATTTAGTCTACATATCTAAATGTAAAGATAGTAATTATGTAGGTTTATTTCTCTGGGAAGAGTTTTGCCAAAGCTGGACAAAAGTCTACAGTACAACCTGAAAGATCATTTTGAAGCCACAATGAGACTCATATTTCTCAGACAGTTTTAATTTCCTCATGATTTTCTATTTAGCTGGCTATTCTTCACAGTTGGACATTACCCTAATCTATCTGTGTCCTTACATAAGGATGTCAGCATCATAACATTCTGTTGAACCTATTATTCATTGACAAAGTGGCTTAAATGTTAAATGTTTTTAAAGTTTTTAATACTTTTGAAAAACTAAATTAGCAAAAACTTGTTTACATCGTTTTTGTTTCTGAGGTCCTGCTAATCTCAAATAGTCAGGTGAAAATAATAACACACACCAGACCAAAGCTTATAACTCAGAAGGGTTTTGAGACAAACAGGAGGTGACGGAAGAGAAAAGAACAGATGTTAAGTGGAACTTTTGTCTCCGGATGACAGTCAAACATAGATTTTATCGCCCAAATAATCTGCTGAAACTCAAACACCAGTGACTAAGGAAACAAAGAATGTCATGGTGTTTTCACTGCATGACCCTATGGTTTATTAAAAGCACACTCCAATTATTTCTTAGTAAACCGCAAGCTTTGGTGGTCTTGATTGCTCAATGAGATCATAAAGCACAAACAAAGAAACAGCAAAGAGAAATCTGAATTTATAACTATTATTACCTATTCCCATGAATGGATGGATGATTCATCTCAGTACAAGTCCTGCTGAGTGGTCTGCACATAGTTAGAATTTGTCACATTTTATTAGCAGTATAAAGAAGCAACGCTTAGGTTCAAATTAAAGTAGATATCTTTCTTGGAATAAATGATCGCACTCCTACAATTACAAGGAATTTGACATCACCGTGTGCTGGGAGTCGAATAAGGACAGACTCACAAACAACTAGTCCCGTTCTCACAGCTCAACGTCTAATAAGAGCCACTCTCCCATCGGTTCACACTTAATCACAAACTAATTCCCAAACTATTGTTCAAAAACAAAATGCAGCCAAGTCACAAGTGTTTTCTTGTCAACAGCATCTGGAGGAAAATCAATAACTGAAACACAGAGGCAGATCCAATAAATCAGAGGGAGTAAAGTGTGAGAAAACTGAGCAGAGTCTCACAGGCAGTTATGTATTGTCTGGAGTCGGACACATGGGCTGTGTAATTCTAGTCCTGGAGTGACCACACATTGCTGGTTGTAAGGTCTGAAAGAGCTACAGAGCTGGGACAGATGGGTCAGGGGCTAGATTTTTTGGCTGGAGAATGCTTTCCACTGTTCTAACTCTATACAAGGCCCATTGATTTTTGCTTGTGTTGAGCGAAGAGCGAAGGAATATCGTGTTTCAGTGTCCACCACACGATCGTGACACCTGGACCGGGGTTGGGTCTGTCCGTCCCCAGTGTAGGCACACTGAGTGGACACATCAAGCACCAGATTCCTCTCTGCATCCCTAACCTCTGATAACATGCCACACTTTGACATGTGTCCCATTTCACAAAGGTCATTGTCTCGTTTTTATTGCTTGATGTTTTTGACCTCAGCTTCATCCCTTTACGACCCTGCGATGTACGAATGGAAAACCAAACTCTCTCTTCCCATGAGCCCTCTGGAAAATCAGAAAGATTGTTCCTCAGGAAACACGGGTCAGGAAGTTAGAGGGGAAGCTGGCCTTTCATTCTAAATACCCCTCCACCGCTTCCAACCCAAGCCCCCCACCCCCAGAGACCAATGTGTCAGCAAAGGACCAGACAGTAAGTCAGATTTAAACACTGACCCTTAATTCTCTTATTTTGTAGCTATTTTTGCACCCTCATCTTGAAGCCAAACATCATAACTCCTCTTCTATTCCGATGGAAACTGGCACCAAAGCAGCAACAAGCCAAAGATGGTGTTTATTTTGAACTCTTGTTGGGATTGCAAAGCTGTGAAGCATCAGCGAGTCAAGGCTTGCATTGATGCCACATCCCACCCAGTGTGAGACGGAGGGCAGTGGAAGTGAGTGGATGGGCATGTTGGAGCGATACGTGGGAACAACATCAGCAAGAGCATTTGGCGGTTGACCACTAACAATGCTGTGGCTACCCTTATGGACAATTAATCGCTTCAAGCTCTTATTTTCCTTCTTCCCTCAATCTTTCTCTCCCCCCAAACTCCCCTCCTCCGAGTCTCGCTTCACCCTGCAGGATGACCACAGTGATCCCATATGAACTTGACATTCCATGAGACATGAAAGGAGGCAGTCATAGTGCCCTGGCTGTCAAAGCTCAAACAGACAAGAACCGGATTACACAAATTGGGATGTTGGAAATTGAATTCATGCGGACACAAAATCTTTACAGTTTTACGCTGAACGTTGGCTGACTCATGGTCAAGAAGTCAAACTCTGCTCAAACTTGGCTGTCCTCTGGCCTCTGATTGCTCGACGCACGCAAGCTGGCCGATGAGCTGTCCTCTTGGAGTTATGAAAGATCTGCTCACATGTTACTGAAAAATAGGAAGTTAAGTGTTAAATAATCTGTTGCTTCATATAAATCACCAAACTGGATCCATGTTTGTTGTGTAACACCTGCAGACGGTAAAGAACATTACTAAAGCAGTGATTAGCTCTGATACATGAAATAATAGTCTAAATATTATATTAAATAATAAATAATCTTCCGTTAGTGTTAATGTAACAATAAAAATGATATATTATATTTAATTATGCAATTACATACCAAATACAAATAAAAGTGGCACTTGCCACCTATAGTACTTAGATCCTCCACTAGATGGCATACACAGGATTCAGTACCGCAGTTTTGAGGAAAGTACTAATCCTGACAAGGAGGTAGAAGTCTTAAAAACTTAAAATATACTTACATCAGATGTGACACATTTGGTGTTATGGAGTAAACTCTGAAAAAATTAGGGAATTTCCATTTGGCGATGTTTTAATCCAGAAGAAGATCTTTCACATACAATATTTAACAATCTATGTAATTAATTTCTAGCCTGGCCTGCCAGACTCGCCCTCTGTCTATTCTACACAGAGGATGAGTCTGGATACTCAGAGACAGAGAGCGCCATGAGGGGCGGGACTAGCCAGAAAAAAGGCGGAAATGACGACTGTATCGCGCGACGCTGTATTTTTTACACAGACATATAAACGTAGATGCCCCGTGGACTGGCGCTGCCTATTGGCGCTGCCGTAGTGGCCGGCCGCCATCTTAGATGGGTCTCCATTCGCCCCCAGTGCATTCATTTCTACTGAGGAAGGTGCTCACCCAGCTAAAAACACATTTTATCAAACTTTTTCACAAAATCAGACACATGGTATGGCATGATAATTAAAATTACAATATTAATATAATTAAACAAAATTAATTAAAATAAATTAAAATCCCATCAGGTAGGCTAGAAAAGTCAATAGTAATCCCACGTGATCTGTTTTCAATAGTACGCCGGTTGTTGCAACTGTAGATTGCACAAAAATGGGCATAGTTGCCCACTCTGCATTGACTTTGGAGAGTGAGGAGACCCATCCAACATGGCGGTGACACTGTTACACTTTCCAGCGCCCAATGGGGCATCTACGTATTCATGTCTATGGCTTTTTAGCTGTAGTCAAAGATGGCGTACACGTACAACTTTTCCCAAATCCAGTTGGTAGCATGGCGCAAACATCATTCTTTAGAAGAAAGGATTTTAGCACTTTTTCTTGTGGTTTTAAAGACATCGCAGTCTGTGACGTATGCTGCTCAGCGCTGATTGGCTCGGTTAGAATTCTCAGGGGGCGGGGTTATTTGAATGGGAGCGTTTTGCTTCCCATAAGGAAGCATTGGGCCTGGTAACATGTGATAGTTGAGGTATATCCACCCGTATCGTGATTAAACCACAAAAGATATCAGAAATTCACGTTTTTATCCAAGGCATCATCATTTAAGTACAGAAATCTTGAGTATTCTGTTCTTTGTGATAATTATGAGCACTGTTAAATAAAAATGTTCCTCTGATGGAATATGGAATCATCAGCAACACAAACAAGTCAATTTTCCCATTCAACATACAAGACTGAAGGAAAAGGTCAAATGAATAAAAGGTGTTTCATTTTCATACCTACTGTCATTCCCTGTGAGAGCAAAATAACCTCAGATTAGATCTTTTTTTTTTTTGTCTCACCAGATAATTGGGATGGAAAATAACCAGAAACTCTTAGAGAACACTTCAACCCTGACCCAAGTAAAAATGTACAGCTTCTCTCTTCTTTGAGACGATGTTTACTGAGATTGTCGTCACGGTAATAGAGACGTGGACTCACAGATGAGGACTACTACGCTGCTGCTGGTGTGAGTTGTTAGGTCACTGCTTCAGATAACGCCACTGAGTGATTGTGTCAGTGTGCAGGCTGGTTGCACAACATGCACGTTTCATGTGCAGTACAAAGAAGGTGTTGTGTTGTACTGAGTTGACCCGCAAATCTAATCTTGGGAATTTTCTCTGGCGGTGTAACCGGTAAAATCTAAAGTTGGACCTCAGGTAAACATATAACACTTAAAATATGTTGAGAGAGAGAGAGAGAGAGAGAGAGAGAGAGAGAGAGAGGGAGGGAGGGAGGGAGGAAGGTGAAACTGCAACTGGAGTGCAATGAAAGGAAAGAACTCTGCCCTCTGTTGGCAGTAATGTAAGACTACAGCTACCTGTTGCTATCAGACAGTCTTCTGTTTTTCTCTTTGACTTCTTTCATCTTCTGTTCAGCTAGATGGAAGTTTAACATCCAGTCAGCTTGATTTAACATTATCAGTGACCTCAAGCTCAATCCCTATCCTCCCTCATCAGGGATGACAGCACAAGAGGCAGATATCAAGTCATGCTGCAGAGGCTGAGGAGTGACTGACTGCAGCTATTGCAGAAAGAAAAGGAGGATAGCCTTGACCTCAAGGTGCTCAGACTATCTGAAAGTAACTCCTGGGAGGGAAAGGTCAACTCTGGCAACAGTAAGAAAATTAAAAAATAACTAAAATGCGTGTTAGTTGTTGAGTGGATGACAAAACTAAACTTTTTAAGTGTTGTTTTGGTTTTCTTTTGATCGTTACAAAAGATCTTCTAACTCCACTTTTGATGTCGTCAGTTTTTCTCATATCCTACAAACTGAAATTTAAACCACGCACCAGACAAAAGCACCCAAAAACATCCTAAATATTTCACCAGAGGCTTTCTCTAAGCATTAAAAAGGAATTCTGAGGAAGTTGCTGCTTGAGAGTGAATTTAAAGGAGACAAACATTCCAGTAAACCAAACAGTAAATATCCTAAAGAACATGCAAAAATGTTGCAAGGCACTGTCAGATGTATGTCGGCCGGGGTTAGGGAGGTTATCAGCTTATGCTGTGAAGGAGGATCCATCCTGATTTCATCACCTGTGAGAGTCAACTGATTTATACACTTTTTCATTATTTTGACAGGAAACGGGAGCCTCCTCCTAAACCTGCAGGAACAACTGAGTCACATAATATCAGGCAGGCTCCATCTGAGAGTATTAAAGTAAAAAACATCCTCTCAAGGCCAAGGTTGAGCGCGATATTTGAGCCCTGACTCACATCTGTATCTCCCAGCTCCACAACCACATAGCTCCTTAAACTTTAACTGTGATCCTGTTTAATGTGTGACATATTATGAGCCCTTAAAGTCGTTTCACACCAGCTACATGTACTTTTGAGGAGGAAAAAAAGGAAAACAGAAAAGTGGAACAACCCCTCCCACTTCTCTGCTTTATTTATCCCTCAGAGGGAGACAATCGATCTGATCCACTTAATCAATCAGTGACAAGGCCTTTGAACTGCAGACGTGATTTCCAGCAAGTCTGTCATCCCACCCTGTCGTCTGTGAAAACACTCCAGGGGGAGATTACTCCACGCAGGCCTGGCTCGTAAAACTCTTTTTTATGTTCAAACACACCCTGGCTGCTCCTTGACAGAGTCCAGGAAAAGGGTTTGTTGTAAAGTTAGATCAACTTCTCTTCTTATGCGGGACTGCGTCGCTACGGCCTCCTCGTCTCGAGTCAATTTTAGCATTTATGCACAAAAACAACCTCCCTTGCCTCCCCCACCACTGCAGGCAGGGAGACAAAGATCTCCACCCCCTATGTGGCTCCTGTGCAGGCAAAAGAAGAGGAAGGGGAAAAGGGAATGTTTTGCCTCTATCCCCACCCCTCTCCCCTTCACCTCCCCAGGGCAGTGCTGTGTAGTAATAAACGTCCCCCATAAATCTTCTCCTCATGCCATCATCCCCCTCCCACCCCTCACAACCCTGCCTTTCTTTTCTCCCCCCCTTCCTCCCTCCTCTCCTTTCTACTGCAACCCAACCCTGACATAAACACATGGCCGATGGCTGCTCTGTCATGGATTTGGAAGGCGGGAGGAAGTCAGAACCAGAGCCACAATAGATTTGTATAAGTTTCACAGTCCCACAGCCTGGCTCTTTCTTCTGTCCCTGAATGCGTCATAATGACTGACTTGTGGTTAAATCTGGTGAGATCACTTGTGTATCAAGTTATCACCCGCCTGGTGAGGTGATATGAATTTGAGAGGAGTTTGAATGAGTTGCGGTGACAAAAAAAGAGCAGGAGTGCAAAACAATGGTGGGGAAAGAGTTAAAAACTCTCTGCATTCACCGGAAAGTCCCACAAGTGACGTTACAGTCCAGCAATTAGGAGTAAATTAATTACAGAGTAGTGGATGGTAGCTTAAACCCTGAGGATAATGTATCGCCTCCCAGTAAACAACTGAAGACTTCCATTAGAGGAAAAACAGGAAATCACAGATTCTTTATCTCTGAGCGGTGAAGTCTACTATCTGCAGCTCTAGTTTTTAATATGATGTTTATTTACACTTTTCCTTCACTAATGAGTGACTTTTTGTGTCAAATTCACACAAATGAGTGTTTAAGGAGGGAAATGTGGAACAGATGTGGTTCTACACACACACACACACACACACACACACACACACACACACACACACACACACACACAACTGTTAAGGATTCACAACACGTCCAGCAGCGTAACCATGTCAAAGAGACTGACTAACCCGTAGCTACAAGTTTGGCTTCAAAAGAGGAGACGGGAAGAGGAGGAGGAAAAAAGAGAAAAGTTTCTGAAGTTAACGCCCAGAAGTTGAAGCTCCTCCTGCCCTCTCTTCAAAAGCAAATGTCGACGCTAAAGTGGGGCAGAGGGGGAGTCTGCAGGGTGTAAAATACACAGGAGCTGCGAATCAGAAACTCCGCAGACCTGCGCAACTCTCTAACAAGCACCGGTTGTTTTTTTTTTTTTTTTTTAGTTTTTTTTTCTTCAGTAATTTTTTACACACTTACTACAGGTCGCTGTAAAGATGACCACAGCCGTGGTGTCGCCTTTCTTCGACTTCGAAGTAATAAACAAGGTACTTTTAAACTTTTTTGTGCACCTTTAGCTGTGAGCTGCTGCTAACTGCGGAGGAATGACGCTGCGTGCGGCCCTCTCTCTCGGCTCTGGCGCTAACGTGGAAGCTGTTGTTGTTTTTGCTATGTGGTTGCTTTTCTTCCTCTCCTTTTCCTTCTCACAGCTGGCTTGTGTCGCTTCCGTCCCCGGGAACACTTCTGTTACATAAATGCCTCGTGCGTCTTTTGTCGCGTGACGTTCGCAATAATTGAAGTTTAAATGGCGTTTCAGCCACAGCGCGTGCCACATCATCTAGCTGCTGACCAGCTATCACGCATTTCATTCAAGCTCAGCGGTGGTTTAAAGTTGGCTAAAGTTGATTCGGGGTAGCTTGGCTTTTGTTGGGAAAAGTTTTGCGCTTCTTCGGTGTTCCGCAGTTATTGTTGTTAATCATTGACCACATTTGTCGATCCTTAGCACGCGCTTTCCTCCTGGGAAAACCGTAAAACGCTTGGAAGTTCATGTGAGGAGAACGTGTGTGAGATTCGCCTCGTTTGCATACATTTCCCTCTGTATCCGATTGCTCATCAGGCAAGATTTTCCCGCTTTTGTAGGGATTAACAGTTTTGTGTTCATGTAAATCAGTAACTATGGGTAAGCTGCAGTAGTGTGGTGTATTGAGGGCTCGCCATGTGTAACCCAACAGGATGCTTCACTGTTTTTAGTACCAGATTTTAAATGATGCAGCCTTTCTGGTAGCCACAAGCAGCCCACAGGCCTCTCATGTGCTGCAGCTCCATTTAGTAAGCAGGCACACATTCCTACCCAGGGCAGCCAGCCAAACCAGCTGCTGTTCCATAGGCCTGTATCCGTTTATGCTGTCAGAGCCAAAAAGAACAGTCATGCAATAGAAGGTGGTTGCTTTTTGTGCCGTTCTCCCTTTCATATCAGCTTTCTATAAACTTGCATGTTCTGCCTGTGCTATAAGTATGTGTAGAACGTGTGCTAATAACCTGTTTTGTTTTTCTTGCAGAATAATAAGCTTCTCAGCTACAACAACAACAACCTGGGTGCCCCTCACCCCATGTCTGTCCCTTGCACTGGCACCAACGTGCCCATTTCCAATGCCGCCGGACCCCTGCTGGACAGGAAGGCGGTGGGATCTCCCTCAATGGGGGGCGTGTACCATCGGCGGCACTCTGTCAGCATCACAAAGTTTAGCCAGAACCAGTTTCTGAACAGCCTAAAGGCAGTGGACCACTCCTCGCTCATCTCAGGGCCTGGCAATGCCAGCAACAACAAGGAGAACCGCCTGCGAGACCGCTCCTTCTCCGAGACGGGCGAGCGGCTGATCAACAAGTGCCTGGGCCCTGCCAGTCCCACGTGCGGCAGCAGCAGCCAAGTGAACTCCAGCCGTTACAAGACCGAGCTCTGCAGGCCTTTTGAGGAAAACGGTTCCTGCAAATATGGTGACAAATGCCAGTTTGCCCATGGAATCCATGAACTGCGCAGCCTGAGCCGGCACCCCAAATACAAAACTGAGCTGTGCCGCACCTTCCACACCATCGGATTCTGCCCGTACGGGCCTCGGTGCCATTTCATCCACAACGCTGAGGAGCGCCGCGGGCCTCCCCAGCAGTCCTCCCCTCTAAACTCTTCAAACAAGATTGAGAGGCCTCGACTGCAGCACAGCTACAGCTTCGCCGGGTTCTCCAGCTCAGCCGGGCTGAGAGAAAGCCCCACCTCAGTCACCCCACCTCCCATGTTCTTCCCCGATGAGGTCCCAGATTGGCCCAGCAGTAACCCCTTCACCTATTCCAGCCAGGAGCTGGCCAACCTGTTTGGGCCAAGCCTCAGTGCTGGTTCTGTAGGCACAGAGCCCAACACCCCTGCACCTCCATCTCCAACAAGCACGTCTTTTCTGTTCAGACCCATGTTGGAGTCCCCTCAGATGTTCGAGTCTCCATCCAGCCCTCGAGACTCTCTGTCAGACCAAGAAGGTTACCAGAGCAGCTCTGGCTCCGAGTCCCCCTCGCTGGACACCACCCGCCGCCTTCCCATCTTCAGCCGCCTCTCCATCTCTGACGACTAGACCGCCTGCAGCCACCAGTGACTTTAAGTTCAATGACACAAAGAGAACATGGCACTCCCCTCTACCTCTTCCCCATCTTTCAGCTTCCCACTTCCCACTGAGCTCCCTGTCATTGTAAGGATGTAATCAATGAAGGGAGCTTTCCTTAAACAATCATTTCATCCCAGCTGATCTGCACATCACGTTTTAAATTCCGCCGTGTGTCATAGTGCCAAACGAGAAGTGGAAATTGAACAATGAAAATCACGAGAACAAGAATTGACTGTTTTGCCAGGTGCCACTTGTTTTTCCCCTTTCTCGCCCTTTCTCCTCTTCATTTGTTCTTGAATGTGTAGCAACACAAGTGGCCTTGGAAAAGGGGAGTGCATTGCACGAACCCCCCAGCCTTCTTTCCCCCGACGATACCACTTCCCCTTGAGCTAGATGGTGCTCACTAATGTAATTGTAGCTCTACCGCAGATGCTTTTACAGACTTGAGACATAAATGATTAAAAAAAGTAAATAACAGACCCTGAAAATATATGAATAGGTTTTAAACAAAAATAAAAATAGTGCCTGGGGCGGTTTCTGCATGTGTTTAGGGTGAGTGGACTACTGTTGTTTTTTTTCTGCTCCAACCCCACTGTCAGTTCTTCTGAAGCCCGTCTTATGTAACTGAACTGGGTGAGTCTGCAGGAAGGACTTTGAACTGGAAGTTGGTTGTGCACCCCCCCCCCCCTGAGTTTTCTCCTCCTGTTGCTGGTCACTGGCTTTTTGTTCTTTTATTTTGGGAAGGAAGTCTTGATATCGAACTGATCATTAAACTTGTACGACTTTGTCCCGCTGCCACCTTTTTCATCTTCACCGATCTGGGGAATTCCAGCATTCCCATGGTGCAGTTGTACATCCTACGACTTAAGATCGGATCTTCGAGCTGTTTTACTTTACCCCACCCCCTTCACTTTACAATGTTCCTCGGAGCGCTCCGTACTCATTACATCCCTCTTGCCTTCATTATTTGATAATTATTTTTTATTAATGTTATTATTACGGTTATTATTTGAAAAGAAAAAAAACTTTCCAGACAGAAGGTTTGCGTGTCACTGCTTATTTAACTTATCAGAACATATTTATTGGTGATCATATGCATTTTTTTTGTTAATTTTGTTTTTGTATTTATCTGGATAATGAACAATAGAATATATTTTCTTTTATGTTAAATTATGATCTTCCATATTAATCTAAAGATTGTGAAGACGTTTTTGTCAGTTTTCCTTTTTTCCACAGTTTAATATATTGTACTTCAATAACTTTTTTGTTCTACAACTACACTTTGTCAAAAAAATGAAACTAATTTAAAGCAAGAAAAAAATGCAAAAAAAAAGTTTTGCGTTTTGATTATTTATTATACTTTTTTCTTACTCCCTCTCATTGGACTGCAATTCCATCTAATCTAGATTTGCTAGCATTCATTCCTGACGTTTCCCTCCCACACCTGCTAATCTGACAGTAACAGTTGCTAGCTGTTATTACGTTGAATCGATTGATCCTTTTTGAGACCTCGTCCCCACTTTGAAGAGAAGAATCCTAACCGAACTGGGGTTGATGGTAGCAGGAGTAAGTGGGAACCAGAAAACCCTCTCCATCAGTTGTTTCAGTAGATTCTCAGAGTTGGAAGACTGGTTTACGTTGACCTATTTCTGTTTAGCATTGTTCTTGCATCCAGTCTATTACAAGCAATAGCTGTGACCAAATGGGTTGAGGAAAGTATATTTTCTGTTCTTTTTTTTTGATTGGATGCTCGATGCACTTGCTTTGGCCCCCTCGACCAGTGGAAGTGCCTCGTTGAATACATTCCAGGTAGCTATGGCTTTTTGGCCTTTTTATATTTAATAATGGAGGACAATTTTTACGTCACTTGTTCTGTCGCCTTTACGTGTTTGGAAGAGGTGAACAGAATCTGACACAAAGAAAGTAAAGCTGTTGAATGTATTTTTTTTTCTTTCAGCCATGTGTTTTCACTACAGTAATCTCTGTGAGTTTATATGAAAACCTTTTGTTTCTCTCTCTTTCTTTTTGTAAGTATTGATTGCAGTTAAGTCAATAAACCCCGTATTTTTGGAAAAGTAAAGCTGTGTCATGAGTTGTGTGTGTGTGTGTGTGAAGCTTTTATGAAGAAAAAATATTCCCAATAATTCCAAAACATGAAAGTTGATTTTAAATTTAATTTCTAGACTTATAGAAGCGGCTGATAAATAAAACTCAACACAGATGAGTTTACTTCAAACCTATAATTTGACATACTTTTAAAAGACGCCAACTGGTTTACAAGTCAGCAAAAACAAAAATCTACAATACATTCCTGTGTGAAATGCTGAATTATGGGAGTTTCACCGTGGTGAAAGTTGATTGGTGGAAATGCTCCGTCTGCAGTCGGGGGTATTGACCTGCAGATAGTCAAAGTCTGAATGAACTGCTTTGGTTACACAAAGAATCAACGATCTGGGTTTCAGCTGAACTATTGATTAGAGTGCCGTAACAAAAAAGTTTCTAAGAATTTCAAACTGAAAAAAAATCTGAATCTGTGCCAATCGATAAGGCTGTGTGTGAGGAAAGGTCAAGCAGCTGAGTCATTTGTGTGTTTTATAATCGTCAGATGATGCGTTTCCAGATAGATATGGATCAGTTTGACTGCTTTTACAAACAAAAAGATATTTGATTTCAGTAAAAACACCAGAGCTAGCTTTTCACTCAACATCTGTGCTGCCTCTCCGCTCTCTCCGGACACTTCCGTCTTTCCGTGTTTATGCGATCTCAGATTGCCAAAAAGAAGCTTGGACAGGAACTCTCTTCCCTTCATACAATGCTGTGTGCTGACCTGTCACATCTGACCCGTGGAGGCCTCCTTGTTGCTTTATCCTATCAGCCCTACTCATTCATGTCTCTTAGTTGAAATCATCCATTCGTCCTCCATCCAGCTGCCACTCCCGTTCCCGAACAAGCTACCAGCCGAAGGAAGATTCCGGTAAATCTCCTCATCTGATGGAAAACTGCCTCAAAAGATGTTTTTTTTTATTTCAACAGGTTCTTATGGATAGAGTTGGGCTGATGACTCACCTTGTGATTTACTGTATGTGACACACTCTAGGAGCAGAGAAAGTTTAAAGAGAAGAAACTGAAACCGACTTCAGACACAAAGTCAATATCAGCAGCACTCCTATCAGAAGATGTGATAAAATCACGGCTTTAGGAGTTGATTATTCAAATGGATCAATCTTTTGAATGCTTTTTGATGTTTTTGGTATCGCACAGCATTTTCCAAAGTGAAGATAAAGCTGAGTGTTATCATCACTTTCATATATTTCCTGACACAATTTTCTCAAACCTCAGCCTAGAGTTGACCATTTTTATGCATTTTCCTAACATAAAACAAGTCAAAAGTGCCTACAAGCTGCAGTGGCAACTTGCACTTTGCATTTGTGATTCTCTAAATGTGAATGGCAAGTTAAATTTTATATATTTTCCTATCTGGTGCATCTAATTTCATGGGGAAAGTACAGAGTTGCAACTTCAAAACACTTGGGTTTTGATGAGATCTAAAGGAAAGGTCTACCAACTCGAAGCAGGTGAGTGTAAGTCATGCAAAGAAATTTAAATGTGCAGTTTGAAGCACATGAAAGAGGGCTGTTTCCTGTTTGTGTGTTCGCATAGAGGCACCTTCGACATAGTACCAGGAAGTGGGTTTCTAAACCTCTGAAGGTGGCGGATGGAGGGGGTCGTGTGTCCTTTGCGATGTGGTGAGAAAAATAAAGAAAGAAAAAACTTCCATTACTTCGTCACATCTAAAAGGAGGTTACTTTCCAAATTGAAGACAGGGCAGTGACACAGATAAAGACAGTGGTTGGTTCACAGCCTCCAAAACGAGAGGAAAAAGTGAGTACTGCTCTACTCTTTGGGCCCAGGCTTCATTCAACTTTAACCCAAAGTTGGGCAAGAGAATTTCGCGGCATGTACACTTTGTAATTGTGTTATCAAAGGACAGTCTACCTTCTTGTTTGAGAAAGAGGTGAGCAAATAGTGCTGATGTGCTAACCGCCTCTTATCTGCACTTACAGCTGAGACCAGAGTAGCTGCAGCTCTGCCCTCAGACAGGCGTGCATGTTGCTGGTGTGCTGCTGCTGCAGGTGTTGTGGAAGAGATGATTAATCACCAAACAAGGGCTGAGGTCAACTTTGAGAGAGCAGGTTGGGTTACAGCTTTTGTCTGTGGAAAACAGAGAGACAAATAACCTCCTTCAGATACACATACCAAAAGTTCAGGAACCTGCAGCAGAAACACCCACCCAAACAAACACACCGATCTTTTGTTTGCAAATGGAAGAAAATCTAACAAAAAGCCCTAAAAATGTGAGTAAGATAGATTTTACTAGTATTGATTAGCTGTGCTGCCATCTTGAATGGAGTCAAGTTAAAAGTGATTCAGCTGCAGAAGTGAGTCAAAGACTTTCTGTGAGTTTCATTAAAATTCCTCCAGTTGAGGAAATGCTCCTAATAAACAGTCAAAACAGGTGATGCAAAGCTTTTGCTCAGGGGTCTCTGGAGCCACAAGAGGGTGTTCAGTCCCTCTCAAATGGTTCCTGCAAAACTGAAAAAAATTACATGAACCCTAGAATTAATATTACATATGTCGACAATAGAAAACGAGTCTAGTTTTGATCCAGAGAGGTGTTTAAAATGCAGTCAGGCCAATAGTTTGTAGGTTTACCTCATACTTTTATGCAGCTTTCTGCAATATAAACCAATTTCACTCCAGATCCAGCAGAAAATTTTACACATTTTTACCAGAAGGCTGTAAAACCTAAACATCAAAATATCACACACAGTATCATATAACAAGGAGAAAAACAGAAACAAATAAATCATTTTTATTCTGTCAAAAGTCACTTTGTCTTGTAAAAACTATCTAATCTATTTTAATTTTTAAAGGCACAACTTAAAGCTTTACCTCTACATATTTTCTGATATCGATCTGCACATCTCTGAACACTGAAGAAGCATTTCCTGTATAGATCTATTTAGTAATCTTAGCTTGGAAGTAGATTTATTCAAAAAGGCCAAATGGTCAAAATGGCTTTGAGCTATGTGTAGTGTTTAGAGATTATATAGGGGGTAGTAAATCTGCATGGTGGAACAGTTCCTGTTGGCTCGCAGCAAGAAGGTTGCAGGTTTGAATCCTGGCTGCAACTTTTCAGTATGGAGTTAGCATGTTCTTCCCATGCAAGAGTGCATTTTCTCTTGGTTTTCTCCCACTGGGCAAAATAAACTAATGTTAGCTAAATCTGGATAAAAGCGTCTGCAACACAAATCAGCATTGATCTGAGCTCAGTGTCGTTAGTTTTAGTCACTTTTGTCTGGGCTGAGGCAGCCATCTTTAATCAGGTTAACTCAAAAAGGGAATCAGTAGTAGATTTATGTATGATACATACTTTCTAAACTTTTATTAAAGACCAAGTTTTTACTTTTTTTTAAAAATATGATCATCACTCTGAGTTTCATGTGCAGGCTGAACGTGAAAATAGTCTTCTACCCCTATTTCCTGTTAGCTGGCAATAGAAAATAGATGGGAAAACGCTCAGATTAGAAAAGCCAGTCAGCTCTACATCAAACTGAAAATTAGCATTCATGGACTCACCCACCTTGGATTACCACAGAGCAGAGCACGTCTCGACTAGCAGAAGCTAATCGTTAGCATTAGCAACTCCACAACATGGCAGAGCTCCTTTAGGCTTGAGTAATTTGTGGAGGTAAAACATTAACGTCAGTGGTAGAGTCGCATTACTGTTAGCCAATCAGAGGTGAGATGTTCAAATATCAGGAAATAAGACTCCAAATCCATGTTCTGCTCCCAACTCCTCTGGCTAACTTTTACTTCTTGAGACAGGAGCGCCAGAGCTTTATTCCCACAAAGATGGACTCACAAGGCATTCATTTATACTAGAGACCACAGCTAATGTACTGAAAAAGCGAGTGAATTTGGTCTTTAAAAGTCATCCAGTGGTAAAAAAAAAAGGCAAAAACATTATAACCCACTACTCACATGTTGGATGAAAGTGACTAAAATCCTGACCCTCCAGCTGATACTGGCCTTGTTTTTCTTTACATTATCACACTGTTTTGTCAATGCGTTTTATTATTGTTACCTGCAGAAAATGTCAAAGTAGTGTAAATCACATATGGCTTGTTTCAGTATTTAGTCAGTTTTTGTCCTTTCTAGGTATTGCTGTTCTGCACCACCAACACCCAAATTCTTTGTTTTTTGTCTATTTTTGACAGAATGATACATTAGTAAGACACTGCAACACTTGAACTCAACGTTTGACGCCCCAGCGTTTAAAGTGTTTATCTCTGGAATCAAGAGTTATACTTTGCCTTAACACTGTGCTCTGATTTTTGCAATATTAGCACAAAGATCAGGAAGTCTTTTCTTTTTTATTACAAAAAATCATCTGTCAGCTGCAGATACCAGTTTAAAGAAAAGCTCAGTAGCAACAGAAGAAAAGCAGACAAAGAGGAGAGGAAGTGCAGATTGAGTGACAGCGTCTGGACGACGTGCCTCCATTCAAACTCTGCCACAACTTGCAGCAAGGCGGGCAGGTTAAAGACGAGCAAGTCATGCCTGAACATGGAGGCTCACTGCTGGGCTCAACCACAATGGAGCACTGGGAAGCATTACTGTGTGTGCGTGCGTGTGTGTTCATAATATGTTTCATAGTATTTCATACTATTTTCATACTATGATAAAAAAATGAAGTTGGGGGTTTCAGGGGTTCCACTTCTAAAGCACCACGAGTCAAATTAGTCACATTGCTAACAACACTTGACTCAAACCTGTGGAGCTTATTGTTACAGATCACACATAACCCTCACAGTCCTCATAAAAAGTACATTTCTGCTTCGTTTGTGTTGCATAATCTCATCATCTTCATGGTGCCCTGCTCCGTGTCAGATCTGGCTGTGGCCTCTTTAAAGAGTTGGTGCTTTGTTTTCCAAAATAATAAAATTCTTAGCTTAATTATGAGGATGGGTTATATAATTTGTGTTAACAAGGGTCCTTCACATTCCACCCCTCCCTGACAATTATCAGTCTGCAGCGTATTGTCTCACTGTTTAGGAAGTTTCATTTAGGAAAACACAATACTTAAATTTAATGAAACAAACCTTTGACACTTTTGACGTCAACAAAAAGAGACAAATAAATGTACAACATAAAAGAATGTGTGGTTTAGAGTAGATTTGTCGCTACAAAAATATAATCTTACTAAAGGTCAGTGCAGTCAGTAAGTCAAAATGCAGGTAAAAACATCCTAAATATGTTAAAGAGTTGTTCCTTCAATCCTTTTCTTGCTTCACAAATGCATGATTATTTTGCAGTCTGGACGCAGAGGAGTTGAACTTTTCCTGCTCTGACTGCAGCTATAGGAGCAGACTGCATCACAAGGACTGGGCTGCCTGTGAGTGCTTTGGGATGGGACAGAAGTTAAAGGGATACTATGCAGTTTTGTCTTGCTTTTAGCACCCCCTAGTGTCCGTTAGTGAAACCAAAAGTGAAACTTATCTCCTCGCTGTGCGGATTTGCAGGAAAATAGTCATTAACAATATCCTCAGTTGTAATGTTGGGTTTCTGTTGGTCACCATCAACACTGGAGACTTTTAAGTCAAGCTAAACCACAGGATTGCACAAAGTGACGTTTTTAATCACAAAGATGAATTTGTGTTCTGTAGTTTATATATTTTTTGAGAACTTGGCAGGTCAGAGCTGTGCAAATAAATCAGAGAACGCTTCCAACCCACAAAACCGGCTATGGTGTATTTACAGCTCTAAGATAATCTTACGTTTCATAAAATATCTGACATTTCTTGGCTTTGCGTTTCAGTAATCACGTCGATCTGATTTCAGTGTGTGTTTCACTTCTTGCAGCGCTGCCCTCGGCTAAAAGGCAGACCTTATCTTCCTAGGTCTATGTGTTACAATGAGTCTGATAGCAGATCAGCTAAGACAACAGCCATAAACACTCCCTGATCCTGTGGGCTTCATCCATGCACTTCATATTACTATTATCTAGGTGACTGAGGCTGTGACACACCGCTTACCCACTATTAGCCTGGATCCAGTGTCACGTGTGCTTTCCTTCCTCCAGGCTAAGTGGCAACCCCTGACCTGCAAAAGAAAGAAAAATACAATACATATGTGTGGAGCAAAGGAGAGGGGAGGTGAGGAGGCTTCAGAGGAGAGCAGTGGTGATGGCTGTCTGACAGGTTATGGAAACACACCCTTCCACTCCTTAGTTTGACAGAAAAACAAACACCAAGCCACCAAACGCTCTCTGAGCCTCGCGCTAATGGACAAGTGATGACTTTTTCTCAACAGGCCACACTGTCCTGGAGGAAACACAAGACCCAGACCGGCCAATGGGAGCGCCTGTCCTGAACCTGACACTGTTGTGCTTTGGGTTTTTGGTCCACTGGGTCGAGTGAGTCACTGCCTCGGTTCTCAGGAGTGCTTAACCACTTAACTCTTCCTGTCTCATGGCTTCCCACATCATTCAGAATGGGAGAAGAAGGCAGTCTGCTTTGGCTAAACAGCACCTGCACTGCATTTTGACTCCATATTAACTAATGCATTCCAGATTACTTGGTTCCTGTAAATTCGGCCATTGTTCCTACTCTATGACAACATTGTGTTGTTTTAAAAAAAACCTTGGCGAGATCAGTGAGCAGGGCACAGCAGCACACTTCATCAGGCAGGTTGTAAACAAACCTTATGTTGAGCCTGATTATCTGAATCAGTAGTTCTCAACCTTCACATAATCCTCACGTGCAAAGCCACTTCTAATTGCAGATAATTGTCGAGTGCATTTAAGGATCTTAATATCCTGATGCCTAACCGGGTTCACCAGGTCCAGCTTTAGTCATCAGTACGGGAGAGAATAAATAAAAGTTGCACGATTTTTGGCGTTGAACGAGGTTAGCTCAAAGCCAGCGAGCCACGCTAAAGCTAATTGCAGCACGTTTCCTTGCACATGACTCTCAGTTTTGTTTTGCAGCATCTGTTTCCTCTGTTGGCAGCAGCACGGGAAAACAATCTCATTCTCACTTCTTATGTGCAGTTTTCAGTTTCTCACCAGTTCAGAGCCGATTTCTGTGACCTCACACCCGCACACGTAGAAATAAACACACTCCTACACACCCCTACCTCCGACAGATAGGCTATGGACCGTGAAAAATAAAAAAACACACAAAGACCTAATAAAAGTAAAAGCAGATAATCAGACATTTTTACAGGAAGTCCTTGCTCAGTCTTGTGTCGAGGCCAAGTTTATGCTACTCACAGACAATCTAACACTCAACACAGTCACATTAAGTTATCTGGCAGAAGGAAAATGACAAAATAGCCAGATGAAAGCTACTTCAAGGCCCCAAAACGTGGAAAAAGGGAGACAAAGTAAAGACAGACTGAGAGAAGCACTGGACTCGTGCTAATATAACCACTGCCGTATCATTTTTCTGTTTGAGCTGTAAACAAGCCCTAGATATCTGGCCTTGGGAAGTTAGGGAATGGTTAAAAGTGAACTCTGTATCTGTCTCAGTGTGTGCGGGTATTTCACAACGATCTGCTGGCTGAGGCTCAGAAAGACGAAGATAAGACCTGACTGTGAGAAACCACAGATCTCACACCCACTCACCAGGAAGGAGCACGAGCACGTTTACTTCAGCTCATATGGATGTCTGACACACACTGAAAACTTTGGGTGTCCCTCAGGACCGTGCTTCTCGTGATGGAGGAATCCAGCTGTTGTAACAAGACACAGATTGTTTGGAAGTGTCTAACTGCTGCTCAGATTTCTCCAGGCAAGGCTTCCATCGAGATAAGGCCCTACCTAAAACCTGTCAGGCTCGTTCCCACCCTGCTGAACCCTCGAGCCTCACCTGCTAACCTGTCGCAACACGCATTCACACAGGTAGAGAGAGAGAGAGAGAGAGGGAAAAAAGAGATTAAAGAGTAACTTTACCCGAAGGCCTTGAGTAATGGTGGTGTCAGGATATATAACAACAATGTCAGGCGCGGTGTACCCACGGTGTTACTGTCTGGGGTTTTTATAAACTTTTGCTTAAATTAAGTTTTTCTGACATTTGCACGACACAAATTCTGTCCAATATAAGTTAAAATGCTATAAAGCTGCTCTGCTTCGTTAGGTGACTTTGCTGCTACTGGCTTACTTATTCTGGTTTAACGGCTTGTTATCAAATGTTCGTTAAAATCAGATGAATATTGCTCTAACTGATGTTAGTGTGCGATTGTTAACTTTATGACTCCTCCCATCTGCTCTTACACAATAGCAAGGCTCTCTGGGTAACAGAAAAGCTAGCCCTAAAGGTATATTGTGACCAAAATATATATATATTTAATTTATTTCATCAGAGAATTTTAAGACTGATAAGCTAATGGCTAGTCCAAATACAAAAGTGTATTGATGACTTCTTATAACAGCTTAAATTTCCAAAATCATATAATTGGACACTAAACTTTTTCACTGTCATTAATTTCACATTTTATGGGTATTTTTTGAGAAATATTAAGAAATTCTGGCTGTTTTTTACCCCTGGATGCACAAGAAGTGCTACATTTTATTGTTGGTTATGTATATGTGCGTAAATGACCACAGAATTACATGTAAATACAGAACTGACAGGTGTTAAAGGTATTAAAATAACACTCACATGAACTGTTTTCTTTTAGTTCTTTGACCTGTAGGACAGACACTTCGTATTTTATTCAAGAACTCACCAAAATGAACTGAAAACTTTGAAAAAATACAAATTTTGGAATACTTGATTATTACCTTCAAGTTTATAATATTATTGTTGATGAAATTTCACTATATTATAAACCCTAAATGAAAACAAACTGCATGGAAGTAAAAAATGTATTGCCTTTTTCTTGGTTTGGACATCAAAGGGCAGCAATGGCAGCAAAACACTTTGGTCTTGGTTGCATACAGATTAGCTGTTAGCTTATCAGTCCTGAGAGATGCAAACACTCTCTACAATGAGTCAGATAGTAGTTAATGATAACTCTTACACTTCAAACTCCTTCTACACTGTTTGCTAATGGGCTGTAAGCTGCAAGCAGTGTGGTATAATGGCAGGCAAATGTTTGGGCACCCTAACATCAAAATTCCCATTCTTGTAAATGATTAAACATTTAACGATTTACTCATCTGAATTTGCATAAAAACTAAGACAAATTATCTTCTAAACATTTGATTTCAAATCTATACCTCAAACATGTTAAAGACCAAGTTCACTCATCTTTTCTGCTAGTTTCAGCTGGAGGGTTGGGGTTTGGTCACCTTCATCTAACAGGTGAGTAGTGGGTTATAATGTTTTTGCCCGTATGTGTTTTTAATCCTGTTAGCAAAATATCACCCCAAGAAGGCTTTTAAAGATCAAGTTCACTTGTTTTTTCAATACGTTAGCTGTGGTCTCTAGTATGTCTTGTAAGTCAAAAAAAGCTCTGGTGCTCCTGTTTCAGGAAGCAAAAGTTAGCCAGAGGAGTTGGGAGCAGAACACGGCAGGATTTGGAGTCTTATTTCCTGATATTTGAACAGCTCTCCTCTGATTGGCTAACAGCAGCGCAACTCTACCACTGACTCTGTTTGCTCTGCAACGTTGATGTTTTATCTCCACAAATAACACAAACCTGGAGGAGTTCTGCTGTTTGGTGGAGTTGCTAATGCTAACGGTTAGCTTCTACTAGCTGAGATGTGCTCTGCTGTTTCCTGGATGCTAAATCAAAAACAGCGTTCCTTGGTCGTGAGCCAAGATGGGCGGGTCCATGAATGCTAATTTACAGTGTGACATAGATCTGACTGGCTTTTCTAATCCAAGCATTTCTCATCTATTTTCTATCGTCAGCTAATGCAGGAAATAGGGGTAGAAGACAATTTTCCCATTTTAACCTGCATGTGAAACTCAGAGTTACTGATTGTATTTTAAAAATAAGTAAAAGAGGGTTTCTCAGGGAACTTGGCCTTTAGAGATGAACTTTTAAAAATGTGTTCCTCAGATCTGATTGCGTCTCTAAAAGTTTTTGTTTTTGTGGTAAGCTGGAAGCCTTTCAGTTCCTATTTACAGGGTTTTACCGGATTCTCAGATAGCCTTTTTATGTGCTGCTGTTTTGTCAGTCAGCATATTTTAAGGGCAAAGTCTTTAGTTTGCGTGTTTTATGAAATCCGTCATGATCCAGAGCAACTATACTAGACAGAGTCTGGTCCTAATTTGTTTTCAAAATGCAAGTTTTTATTTGTTTTTTCTTCCTGCTGCTGAGGAAATGTTCTGCAACACAGGCCCAAACCATGATTCACCCCCTCCATGCCCAACAGTCAGAGTTAAGGTTTACAATCTAAACCCATTTTCCATCTCATAGTGTTGCTTTTTTAGACCAAAAGCTGAGGTGAAGATAAAGTTTCCCTCTAAATTCTCTTCAGTATTTGTCACATTTAAACTTCATGCCTTTAACTGCCTTTGCTGTGTGAATTCAAATGAAATTATTCTTATTTTTCTAAGCTGTTATGATCCCAAAACAATTAAAAAAGAGCGTGTGAAAGCGCCTGTACGTATTAGAGAGATTAATGTGCGGGGAGTTGAGTTGAGACTCGCTTCGTCTGCATCTGCCCAAGAAAAACCTGAACCAGTTACACAACAGCTTTCTGCGGGGAAACGATAAATTGGTTCCCCGAGGGGGGACTCATTTGGGTTTTCCACTCTGAGAATCAGGCATCATTGTTATCAGAGACACCGACTAACAGACGAGAAGGGAAACACAATGTGCGAGAGAAGGCTGAGGCCCAAAGGAAGGCTGCAGCACAATGAGAGGCGAAGGAGCTTCACCGCTCTAACTGATTCCCCACCTGTGTCCACTGTCTTCCCAGAAACAGCCGCACAAGCAGCTGCTCCGCTCTGGAAAACCATCAGGACCCTAATGCTCGGACACGGAGTCGGAAATTAAAAACGGTTTGCATATCAAACGCCAGCGATGGCTGGAACAAACCGTCTGTTTAAGGTAGAGATTGTAATTTTGGCGTGCGATGGCGGAATGACGTTACACGGCGGTGCTCACGCAGCTGAACAAATTCACCCTTCGCACACGAGCAATCAAAGCAACCCAGCCAATGATTTGATTAGGTGGATTTGAACAATTTTCATTTCACGGTCTTAAAATAAAAAACAATGTGGTTTCAGTGCAAAATAAGACCTGAGGTCATCAATAAACCTGCAGGTTATTACCAGAGAGACACCGCCATTTAGACTGATGGTGTTTTTAAAGTAGAAGGTTGACAGAGGTGGAGGTGAGACACTGTGTGGATGTGTGTGTGTGTGTGTGTGTGTGGCAGTGTGTGCGTGTGTATACAAGCCTGCCATATGTAAACACATCCGAATGTGTATGAGCATGTGTGCTGGAGGGGGAGGGTTGTTTACTTGGGCAGACTCTCAGAGAGTGTCTCCTGGCCGGCTCCCACTTCCTGCCCTTGCGCCTGGAGCAGCAGTATGTCTAGTCAGCCGCCTCGGACTGACAGCGAGACCACATGCTAAAAGACTTATTGGCCGACCTATGGGGGGAGGGGGGTGCAGAAGACAGACCAGGTCTGGTTGCTCTGGGTGGGGCTGGAACTGTTTTGGGGGGGTTTTGAGGTGTCTGTTTTTTTTTTTTTTTTTTAATAAAGCTCTCAGCTAGCCTCCCCTCTCTCCCTGCTTTCCTCTGAGTGCTTACAGCTGCGAGGATGGAGCAGGGAGGGGAGGAGGGGGCTCAGCGGAACAGAGCGAACAGGCTCCACATAGAGAGGGCCCTTCATGAAGTCACATCTGGACCTTTCCCAGGGAGCTCAATAGAGCAGAAAGGCTAATGAAAGTCTTAAGTTATGTAATTGAGCTCTTCCATGTGCACCAGACGGTAATGCTGGCCTGATCCGGAGCACAGGATGTTAGCAAAACCCCATGCACATTCATGCCCCCGACGAGGGTCTGATAACTCAGTCGGCCTCTTGCTACTGTCATGCCTGTAGCAGCAACAGAGAGTCGAGATGGACTCGCTGCAGTGGAAGAACCTGGCCTTTGAGATATTAAAACCAGGGATTTGGCATTTGCCGCTCTTAAAAGGCCCACTTAGGCTGATTGGTCCCGCGTTGCTTCGCTCTAGCTAGCTTTCACCGTCCAGCAGCAGTGGAAAATCACTAGACAATTATGAACATTTTAGAGCAACGCATAATTAAAAGTGGTGTACAATGAGTCTTTTGGAACCTCGTTCAAAGCTATTGTAACGTGATTCTGAGTTTTCCACTTTATGACAAACACATGTCTGCTGGTGCATTGTTAGGAAGATTCGCTGACTGGCTGGTTGTGAGTGGGATGGGGGGGTAAAGGAATAAAGGCCCCGCGCTGTGGAATTACATGGTCAGATGTGGGGTCGTGAATGATGTGTGGGTGTGGGTGTGGGTGCATGTAAAACAAGCATGTACGGTCGTGTGTGTTTCCATCTGTAAGGGACAACTGTCTGATGGGGGTAAGACGGAATGAGGTCTCCTGTATCAGCGCCAGCTTTGATTTAACGTCCTCGGCTGAAGAAAAGGAAGCAGCTGAAGCAGAGAAGATGCTCCTGAAATGAACACCTTGGTGAAACCTGCCGGTGTATAAAGTGTCAGCATCGGGGCCTCTTTGTGGCAAGGAGCCAAACCCGGAGCCCCTATCTGCTCCATCACCATATCCAACACACCACGGCGCCTCCCATTAATAAAGGAGAGGAATAACAGTGACTGAAAGGAAGATAGGCCAGAGCAACGATACATTACCTGGCAATTAGACGTGAGGCGGAGGCAATGAGGGGAAATGCAGACCATATGGGAGGCTATGTGAGAGGCCACCTGACCCATGGGGCCCACAACTCTCACATCAACACTCCTCACCAGACTGGACCTGTTTGAAGTCTTACATAATGCTTGGGATACCAACATCTTTCTCACTCCGTGGTCTTTCCAACATCTCCTCCTCCCCTCGTGCCCTCTGATTTCCACTCTCAGACCACAACCACAAAAGCAGACCTCAGCCAAGAGAAACACAGCCCAGAATCAAATCAATTTTGAGAAGTTATGGTGCAACTATTCCAGCTTTACACGCCGCTGACAAGCCGCATGAGATGGTTCTTCTCATGAAGAATACGGACCGTTGTTTCTGCAGCTTTGGTGATCGAACGCACAAACGACACAACAATGGTTGCCACTGATTAAGTCTTTATTCATGCCTCCTTTAAAATACAACATGCATTAGTATTCCGAGCAGCATTTTCTTGGAAGTTCCCAAGCAGAAGCAAGCATGCAATGACCCAGATCTCATATTCTGGGTTTCTGCAGCGCCCGTGATTGTGTTTTCCGGAGATTAGGAAGAAATATTTCTGAACAGTAAAGGTTTGGCAGTATTCCAACAAAAGTCAAGAAATTCAAAACTTGAGAAATCAGATCCACTCAGTTTAGTCTCAACAAAGAGAAATAACCATCCAGACTCTCCAAAAGTCACTCATAAACTAACTGAGTGACACTTCACAGCTCCATTTCTCGGTCCACCTTGTGAAAAAACAAAAAGTTAGGAAGTTACATCAGTCGAGAGTTTTCATCTGGGTACATTTTCTGACATGTGAGTCATGACAAGATGCACAAACTAGAAATAATCTGAAATGAAATCTCCCAAGAAAACACACCTTGTCATCTGTAGTCTTTGTTTTCATTATAGATCAAACAAACAAGACATCACATGTCTGCTAGTGAAACTCTGAACAGAACCGGGCTTGCTGTTGGTTGTCTTTGACTTACGTGTGCATTTGAGGCAGTAGAAAGGTTGACAATAGAATTGATCTAGATATTAGTTAGCTTTTAGTGGTTTTTGTTGGTCAGAGGAGCTAGAATATGAATCTTGTTAGTGTGCCATTTAGAAAAAACATTAAATTTGTCTAGCATTTGTCTTTTAAACCAACACGTCAGATTTTTTTGGAAACAGATTCCATAAAAGCGTAGCTCAGAACAGCCTTGGTGTGGGAAAATAGAGATTGGAAACAACTTTGTTAGTGGATCCATTGTGATTAACCATTAGTGACTGTAGTTCTCAACCAAAGTCCGCTTCAGTCCACACAGCCCAGATCTGAACTGTAGATTCAAGGGTTTTTTCATACCTGTGGTGTTTAGTTCATTTGAATCAAACATTGGTGCATTTTCATCCTTGGTGCAGCTCGTTGGTGCAACACTTTATTTGCACTAGAGTGTGGATCATAAACAAAAAACCAAGAGGATGTGGTCTTGGTGTTACGCTGCAAGTCTTAACCAATACCTGTGCATGATGGGAGATGGTACACTGGTAAACTTTCAGTAGCTAGCCAAAATACATCAAATGCTCAATGTGGACCAACAACGAGGTTCGTTGCCTTGTTGATCTTTGAGTAGAAGTGCACAGACCATCAGGCTCTTGAATGTAACATACCTCACCAATAGTTAGAGTGAACATTCTCATGTTGTTTGTGGTGACATATTTGAGTTTGTTGAAGTTTTCTTTGTGAAAAATTCCACAAGAAATAGTTACAATTTTAAAACCCAATGAATGGTTCTGAATGATTCTACATACGTATCTATAGATGTACAGTAGATGGATGGATAGATGGATGGATGGATGGATGGATGGATGGATGGATGGATGGATGGATGGATGGATGGATGGATGGATGGATGGATGGATGGATGCATGGATGGCTGGATGGATGGATGGATGGATAGTTGGATGGATGGATGAATGGAAGTTTGGATGGATGGATGGATGGATGGATGGATGGATGGATGGATGGATGGATGGATGGATGGATGGATGGATGGATGGATGGATGGATGGATAGTTGGATGGATGGACGGACGGACGGACGGACGGACGGACAGACGGACGGACGGATGGATGGCTGATCTAACAAAAGCAGAAGTGCTCCAGGTCTCCTCAGACCCCAGATGTCCAGCAGCAGCAGCAGCTCTCTGGAAACACTGACTCACCATCTTGGGCCTCACCTCCTCACAGTTGGCTGATGGGAAGAAAAAATGATTATTTAATTTCTACAACATATTTATTGTTACAACACACGAGCATAAGTGAGCTAAAACAAACATGAAAGAACAGCAAGTCACAGGCCAGAGCAATAAACCTCTCACCTTGTAGAAAAACAGGCCTTAACTCTTGAGGACACCGCCAAGTTGCACCCAACTTTCCATTAAAGTGAGACAGACGAGCTGTATCATTAACATAGCCGGACCCCTGAGAGTCTGCTGGCCCATCATGAGCCTCTGATTAGACGACTCCTGTCAGGGAACTTGTGGTCTAATCTTATAAAACTTTGAACACCCGCTCCCTTTGTGCTCTACCACTGGGTTATTAGTCTCTGTTCTGCTTCTACAGCTCCAGTCTGGCAAACGGACTCGTGCTTTTGCCTCACTTAAAAGGTGTTGCTTTAACAGAACCCCCCCTGAATTATGATGGAAAGGCACGGCGTGAGGAGGTGTTGAGGTGTCGCTGAGAGTGACACAGCTTTTTTCACGCTGTTTGATGAAAGCTGAATCTTTCATCAGCGCAGGTTTGCTCAAACCTTTTACTTAAGCCCTGCAGCGTGCACAAGCTGCTCTTGTGTGAATTTGTGCAGAATCCGGATGCAAAGAGTTTGTTTTATTATAAGCAGGTAGCAAACTCCAACCAGAAAAGAGGAACTGATCACTTGAGCATACTGCTTGTTGAACATTTTTGCCTAATCTGTGGAAACAGGAAGCAGTAGTGATAAAGGAAGTCGGTGAATAACAACAACAGCTCAGCTGTAGCTGTGGTGAAACAAGCCAGCCTCAAAAATATGAGGCTGGAACTGATTACCTGCCGGCTTCAAAGTGTTTACAATGGAGAAGTAAACAAAAGCAAAGCAGCATGGGGGGGAAATGTGACCGTGTTTCCGTCTAATCACATATTATAGAGCGTTGGCAGACAGCTTGTATTAGGAGCTGGATTGGGCCATGTAAGCACAAAGGCTGTGCTGTTTTGAAAACAGATCTGTTGTCTCCGCATTTACACATTCCTTTTAAATTAATGATCAAGAGCAGCGGAGTAAAAAAAATCTACAATGCAAAAGAGCTTTGTGTGAAAATTCAGTGCATTTTTGTTTGGTGCTTCTTACAGACAATAAAAATGCAAAAAAGGTGCAGTTTACATGTGAACTTAGCACAACAAGTAATTTGGGTTATGCATCTGGGAAATGCATCACTTGAACGGAAGAGAAAACCAGTTTTATATTTAAAATTAAATCCAGTTTTCTCACCCAGTTTAAAAACTATTGGTTAATGCATTGATCAGGTGCCTGCAACTATAAAAAACAATCACCAACTAGTGGCTGGCAGGAGTATCAGTTTTAAGCTCCGCCCCCTTCATGCAAATTAAGAACAAACATACACCTCGGGTAAATTTTTCCAGGTGTCGACGTCGTGTTCACCCTGCTGCTACATGTTCAAAAATTCCCTTTTCCAATAAGTTTAGTTGTAATTAGTCATTTCATGCAACAAATAAAACCACCATGATTGTGTACAAGTGAGTGGGCGGGGCTTTTAGCCCCACATTCTGCCTCCAGAGGGCTAAAAGTTGCCTCATAAACTCCACCGGGAGTTTCCATTTGGATGATGAGGGATGTTTCCAGCACATTTATCCAAGTGTTCTTTGACTTTAACAATCAATCTTGTGTTTTTATGGACTTCCATGCAGAAAATGAAACAGAAACGGAAAGGATGTACAGTTTGAAGCACTCTTTACCTCTTATTAGCCATGTTGCATTGAAATCCCCATGCTTATGCTACTTTTACACTTCAGTCTAACTTCACAGAGAAATGAAAAACCTGGAGGCTGAGCCACCAACTCTCCAGTCAGTGGACACGCTGTTCCGTCTACTCAACCACAGCCTTACTGAACCAGGATATGAATGATCCAGAATCCATCAGCTCAGACCAATAAACACATGCAAACGGCAACATAAACAGCTAATTCTAATAACGGTTGTTTCAAAGAGACCTTTGAAGTGTTCATCCTGACTCAAACAATGTCTCTGGAAAAAGTTTATCAACATTTTTTCCCCAAAAACTTCTATTTACACAAAAACATGATTCAAACCGAAGCCAGTGTCCCTTCAACACCCCCTCCCCACCTCCCCATTCACCCTCCAGTCCAGGATTTGCTGTGAATCTGAGTTTCTGCAGCTGTCCACGGTCGCTGAGACTTCTTAGTCTCCAGGCCAAGTTCCATGTCCGCTCTGATTATAGCGCCAGAACAATGGCAGCAATTGTGACGCAGCAAATGCAGAGTCTCTGCAGTTTTCATCATCTTCTCTCTCAATCAGTCTCAGTCAGCACACACACCCCATTCACACACACACTCCAGCACTGTAATGGACTAAAGCTCTGAGGGAACCACATAAAGGTTAAAATGTATGGTGTTCTTTTTTCATTTTGGGGGGAATAAGCATGATATATGGTTGACTGGATCGCTGGTGCTCAGGCAGCCTGCCAAGACTTGAAACAGGCAGTTGGAATCCATCAGTGTTAGAAACACGCACACACACACACACACACACACACACACACACACACACACACACACACACACACACACACACACACACACACACACACACACACACACACACACACACACACACACACGTGTGGTGTCTTAAGCACATGCGTTCTCACTGTAGAAGACCTCAGGCCACAGGGGAAGAACAATCTGACATGCCACACAGTGAGGCTCTCTGCAATTAGACACTTTATCACACCACAACCTTCTCCCTTTCCATTTCTCACCCAAACAAACACACAAAGGTGTAATCACTCACAAACACACTGCCAAACTAAAAACTGCTATTATCTGTCATTAGTGACACACACACACACACATGCATGCATGCACACACGCATGCACACACACGCACGCACACACACACACACACACACTCAGCCCTTGTGCGAAAGGCTGTTCAGTTTCCAAAACGAGTCATAAAGATGTGCTATGTTGTGTCTGTCCCTTGGGGGGCGGGTGGGGGGGTGAACTGAGATGATCAGCAGTAACCTCTGCGGCCCTCAACCTTTGACCCATTACCCTGGAGGTGGGGTTCAATAGACTTGCTAATAGTCAATGAAGTCCAGAGGGATCCACTACCTTTTTATGGTCTGTTCTCACCTTTTGTCCCAGAACACACGTGTTTCACCACTCTGCATGGTCACTAGTACACGTGAGTGGATTTTCACACATGTGAACATGTGTGGTTGTCTCGGTGTGTTGGTGTGATGCAATATTTGTGATGTGAGCTGCAACTTCACACACGTTTGGAGGACTCTTCCTCTTTCATTGATTTTTGTTCTGTGAGACATTAGTTAAAGGCAGGGTCCGTAAGTTGATGTTATCAGAGCAAGGAGGGGGAGATTTTAAAATTCGAAAGGCTGTTACTCTATCCCCAGCCTTCCTGAATGAGCCAAAAGCCACGCCTCCTAACGTGCACATGCAGGGAAAGCCGAGTCAAGAGAGAGAACATCGGAAATGCAGCGCTATTGGTCAACGTGGTAGGCTTGCAGAAATGATTAGTTTAGCTGTAAAGCCAGGGGAGGGACTTAGGAGAAAAATAAGATATGAAAGATGACTTACTTTTTCTCATAGAACAGGGTCAGATGATTACATTTAAGCATTTTTAAAGTTATTTTAACAATTCCAACTTACGTACCCTGCCTTTAACATGACTAATCTACAAATGTATGTCACATAAAACAAAATATACGTAAGACGCTGGGAGCATTTTGCAGAAGAGTGTCAGCTCATACAAGTCTGAGGCCATGGTCCTCAACCGGAAAAGGTTAGGTTCCTCCCTCCAGGTTAGGAGGGAGTCTGTGCCTCAAGCAGACAAGGTGGATTGTGCAAAATATGGAGTGACGGATTGGGGTTTTGTTTTCTGTAAAGAGGTCACTGCTCCGGTCTGTTGTGTTGAAGGAGCTGAGCTGAAAGGCAAAGCCTTCTATTTACTGGTCTGTCTGCGTTCCAACCATAACCTAGGGTCATGAGATGTGACTGAAATTGACTTCCTCTGTAGGATAGCTGGGCTCGGCAAAAGTGGAAAGATGGCTGGATGGATGGATGGATGGATGGATGAATGGATGGATGGATGGATGTATGTATGTATGGATGCATGGATAGATGATGGATGGATGGATGGATGAATGGATGGATTGACGGATGGATGGATGGATGGATGGATGGATGCATGGATGCATGGATGGATGGATAGATGATGCATGGATGCATGGATGGATGGATGGATGGATGGATGGATGGATGGATGGATGGATGGATGGATGGATGGATGGATGGATGGATGGATGGATGGATGGATGGATGGATGGATGGATGGATGGATGGATGTTTTATGAAATGAAAAAATAGACAAAAAGGATTCATAACAGGTATTCCCAATGATCCAGACTTTCATCCAGGGATACAAACGGAGCTACATGTTTCATGATTCAGGTCAAAGGTCATTAAGCGATGGTCCAGAAACTGAAACATTACAAAAAACACAGCACGTTACATAAGTTTAGTCACCTTTCATTTTTAATGAGCTTCAAAAAGATTCCAAACATCAACATCAAACTTAAAAACCAAAGATTTTCTCTGTGGTTGCTTTATGCATGGGCATTTTACCCAAGGTTTCCTGCAGGAGTCGAGCTGTTATAACAAGAAGCACTTGAGAATTAGTGCACAGGAAGCAGAACATGTAAAGGAAAATATATAAGCTTAACATTGATTTGACATATTGAGGTATAGGACAGGTCAGGAGACGGTTACAGCAAGTCAGAGTCAAAAGAAGGCGCCAGAAAAGATAAACAAATGCAATTTTGTTTGACATGAGTTCTTTTGCTATAGGTGGTGTAAACATCCTGTTGCAAACAGACCTTAAACTGAGCGGACGTCCATGCAATCAGAGCACGACCCTTCCATTTCTAGCTCTCTGTATAAATATGAGCTTCTCTTCTCTGACGCTGTGAAAAAGAAGCAACTGTGGGTTTGAACCTGCCTGTGGGCCTTTCTCTGCAACAACACCTCATATCAGTGTCTCCTTTCACTCTTCTGATCTGAACAGCTTCCATCAAAGACACCGGAGCTTCCTGACTGTGGCAGGAACGGGCCCAGCCCTGCCTCCAGTGCATATGCACCCTGAGCTGTTTCTCTTGCCCTGGAAAACTAGTTTGCTTTAACAGACAGGCTGCTACAGGCCGTCATCTGGGATTGGGAGGAGGCAGAGATGTGAGGGACTCTAGTCTGTGTGCGTTCCTGTGTGTGTGTCATCGGGTGTTTGCAGAGAGTTAAACTGATTTTGCTAGAAAGGGCAGACGTGTAGCAGCACGCTGCTGGGATCTCTTGTTTTCTTCCAGTGTGTTTATACAGTATAGTCACCTTTATATAACACCTTCTAGAAATTTTATAGAGAACTGGAATTTTATTTTTACTTTTGGTAAAATAAAGTGCATTAATACAATAAAATATTTGACCCCTCACAGATTTTTTCATTTTTTTTGTCACACTAAAATATTTCAGATCAGTAAACAAACTTCAGTATCAGGCAAAAATAACCTGTACAGTACAGTTTTCAACGTATTAAGTGAAAAAAATCCAACCAAGCAGGCCCTATGGGAGGAAGTAATTACCCCTCTTGGTAAGTCATGAATTAACTGTTGATTAACCACATCTTTAGACAGCTGAGCTCAGCTCCAGCAGCCACACCCACACCTGATTACTACCAGACCTGCAAAATAAAAAAATCACTTCAATTAAAGCTGCCTGACAACATGAAACAGGCTAAAAGATCTCAAAAAGCAACACATCGTGCCCCGTTCTACAGAAATTCAATTCAGTTTATTTCTAAATAAACAGAAAAAATCACAAGAGTCGTCTCAAGAAACTTCCCAAAGTAAACATTCCAATTGAATCTATCAATGCAGAGTTCAGTTCATTATACCAATTGGATAAAATTTTCCTAGCAGATTGCATCGAGTCACTGACTTGTTGTGTCAGTGACTTTACAGCAATCTCTATACTAAGCAAGCATGTGGCGACAGTGGAGAGGAAAACTCCCCTTTAACAGGAAGAAACCTGCAACAGAACCTGGATCAGTGTGAGCAGCCATCTGCCACGGCTCACTAGGGGCTTGAGAAGACAGCAGGCACAAACACACACACACACACACACGTTCACATGCAAATTCATGTGCAAAAGTTTTTGCAACTGATTACAAATTTTTTAAAAATCTGAAAAGGTGCAAAAACTTTTCCACAGGGTTGTGTTTCCAGTAACGTGTGAACCTTTTAAGCAATCACGTCCACTATGTTGGTATTTTGCAGCTTTCCACATTCCCTCAAGCTTTCTATAAATGAACAGCAAAAATCTACAAGGTCAAAGGTCACCAGTGTTGCACAAAAATGACTTCAGTCTGGGACTAAAACGCTCCTCGTTCCATTAGCATTAACCGGGCCTTGGGATTAGACCAAAGTCTTCAGCTTTATGGGCTAAACTAATCAGCACAATCTGAAAATAAATCTTACATGTGAAGACTAGGCTGACATGCAGACTGTTCTCTTCTGACTTAAGTATTAAAATTCCCTTTTGCTTAAAGAAAAATGCCATAAATTTTAGAAGTCACACCGCTGATAATTTATATTAGGGCTTCTGGGGAAACTGGGTCAAACTCTAAGAACACAGAGATGTGTTTTATGTTGTTATCAGAGGAGTTATCTAAAGAATTACTCACAGGTCTAACAGGATGATTCACTTATGGGATGCAGGGTAACTCCTACAACTTAAGGAGTTATTCTGTGATCATCACAAAGTAATTAAGTGAACTTCAACTTTGTTGCTCAAGAGTGAAGCCATAATTTCTGAGATTTTGCACTATAAACACGAGGCTGGAAGTCCCTCCTACTCCCCTGTCATCATTCATGGTGTTTAATAAAGATTTAATAAACAACCACAACAAAACATTTTAGAAAATAAAATCTAGTCTAGCAACAAGGTGAGAATTACACAAATAAACAAGAGTCAGCGTCTGGAAAAACAACACTTATGTTAGTAATAAATCATTCATTTATGTAGAACAAGCAGGACTTTAAACTTATCCTGCAGCCGACCACTAGGGGGTGCATCGTATTTATGATTATGCAAAATATACAGTGTGATGCAAAAAATTACCGCATTTAACCCTTTGGGCCCGAGGGTCCCCGAATTGGGGGGCATTGAAATTTAGCAGAAAAATACATGCTCTAAATATCAATAAATATCGTCAAGCTGCACCTCTAAAGAAACTTCAGAACCTTGGACCATGCAAACCTTTTAATGTGCTCCAAACAAAACTAAACCTACAATCAAATGAGTGATCGGAAATCCCTCTTCATGTGTGTTTTTGCCTTCCTTTCTGTCTCTGTTTCTTACCTTTGATGTTTCACCTTGAAAATTTCATTTTATCCAGACTTTCTTGTTGTTTATTATTAGCTCTACCTCTTTTGTCACACTGAAAACAGTTTAGATGTAAAACAAAGTCATTTTCACCGAAAAAACAGGCTTCGAACTCAAAAATCCAGTAGAAATTTTCTCTTTCCTGGTTTGTATATGTCCATGTTATGACGAGTCTCATTGGCTGACAGAGCTGTCAATCTAATTTGGGTGTGTAACGTTTGATTCTATTGGCGCTAACGATCCAAAAGAGGTGTCAATCATCTGAATTGACCAATCAGTCACAGAGATAAATAGCTCCAGCCTATGCTAGCAGCGTTTTTTACACATGACGTGCAGCAGCACTTCAAAACAACTTTATTTTCTTGTTTTGATTTGAAATACAAATTAAAAGCATTTTTTAGAGATTAAAAGAGCTTGACTTTCCAATAATAATGTCCATGTCTATTGTTTGATTCTCTGTTTTATTATTTTTAGTTAAAAAATTATTTTGGAGCAAATTTTCTTGAACGATTAAAATGCGATTAATCAAGATTAATTATTTACAAAGCCTCTAATTAATTAGAATAATTTTTTAATCGAGTCCCACCCCTAATTTTTATACATCCATACATTTCTTCTTGATTTTGTCCTGTAGGACATAAACTCTCCAGATAGAGGTCATTCAGGAAGCTATCGACAACAGGTAAGACAGTAAATATTTATAACTCTTACACAGACACTTCAAAATGGCCACAGATATCTGTCTAATTAAAGACCACATAGGGTCGACTTGTGTGTAAGGACGTTTTTTTATGAGACTGAGTAAAGTCTCAGACAGCAAAGTCATAATCATAAACTTTCCTCTCTCGGCGGTACTCACAAGAGATGATTGTGCAAGAGGCCCTTACATCAGACATGATGGACGTGATTGGACTTCACGCTTCAGGTCTTCTCATTGTGGCAGAGCTGTACTCAGGCGGGACCAGGCATGCTGAAGCTCATAAAATAAGAGTACAATGATTGCTTTATTGGCCACGATACAAACAGGATGGGATTTGTAAAAACATGCACTACATGCATCTATTCTAAAAGAGTCGGGGAACAAGGTCACTAACTCTATAAGTTCAAGAGCACATCAGGGATCGTTAGTTCACATCAAAATTAAATATCTTAATACTCATCTTTTGGTAAGTAAGGTGTTTGTGCTCATCGTGCACGGCTGTGCATTCCTGTTTGTGTCATTCCGTCCATAACAAAGCTATCTCCAACACCAATCTACTACTAGTTTGCCAAGTTTCTGTCAGAAGCTTGTGAAGCGCGGGAACGAGACAAAAGTTAATGATGCCTTTCAGTTTGAAGGGTTTATGGTTTTCATGCAAATGAAAGATTAACAGGAGCAACAAAGTGAACCAAGGTAATCCCCATGTCAGCAGGTATGCAATTATTCTGGTCAACCAGTTTTTTGTGTCCTGCTTCTCCAAGTTATGGTGAAAACATCTGCACACGTGAAAACAACACAACATGGTCGTGATGGTGGGTGGAGGTGTTTTCCACAGCTTCTGCATAGTGTTTTTTTCCCTGCATGCTGCCTGTAGACAGATGCCCCCTGCACCTCCTCCGTCACATTTCACGCTGTTTAAGACCATTTCCTGCAAAAAAAAGTCCTGCTGTGAAGTCCATGTGTGAACAGGAACTCAAGAAAAAGTCTGGACTGAATTGTCCACACATTCTTTGGGCTTTTCAAGTGCTCCTGTGTGACAGAATGTACAACTTACTGTAAAGTACCTGGTGTATATGGAATCCATTAGAAACACAGTTTCAGAATGACAAGTCAACAACAAATGTAAATACAGCAAAAATTTTAGTTGGTTGTCTGAGTCTTAAAATGTTCTTACAATTACAAGATCTATTTAAAATTGTTGTGATAGTAAAATTTGTAAAACGCACAAACATTTTTATGTTGTAAAACACTTGCTAGCAGATTTATTTGCTATTAATAATATATATGTGATTAAAACTGTGTTTATCTGAAACAAGACATTTAGTTTGACTACTAGTTTGCTATTGACATTAATGCTAACTAAATTACAAGACAAAATGTCGAGACACTGCTAATACCTTTAGCATATAGGCTAGCAGCAAAACTCTGTTTATGGTGTACACAAGTGGGTGGGCGATAAAAACCTTTCAGAAAATATGGAGTAAAACTGTATCTTGTGCATTACCACTGTCATTTTGCAACCCTAAACAACCTGGTGCATGGACTGCTGCAGGAGGAGTAGGCCACCTGTGAGAGCTTTGGGACAGTAGAAGGAACCATTGCAACACTTGCTGCTTAAATAAGGAGTAAAATAATGTTCTTCCATGTCATAATCTTCAAAATAACGTTAAAAAAACTGCTAGATTTGTTGCTGAATAAAGCTAAAAATGTTCTTTCTTTGTATATTGATGTGCAGGACATCCTCGCCAGCAGGTGGCGCTGCACAAATTTTAACACATTTATTGGAACAATGTAGATCTTTCATAAACATGGAAGAATAAAATGTGATGGCTTTATTCACTTTTAATTCAAAATAGGTTGGTCCAGGCCATGAACAATCGACAGGGGCAGCAGTAGCTCAGGAGGTAGAGTCCAGTAATCAGATGGTTGCAGGTTTGATCCCGGCTCCCACCAGAGAATGCTGCTGTTGTGTCCTTGGGCAAGATACTTAACTCACCTTGCCTGCTGGTGGTGGTCAAAGGGACCAGTGGCGCCAGTATGCAGGCCTCGCCTCTGTCAGTGCGCCCCAGGGCAGCTGTGGCTACATCGTAGCTCATCACCACCAGTGTGTGAATGTGTGAATGACTGATTGTGTTGTAAAGCACCTTGGGGGGTTGTAGAACCCTAAAAAGGTGCTATACAAATACACGGCATTTACCATTTAACAAAAAACAGGGCTGCCAACTCTCACGCATTGAGCGTGAGACACGCATCTGACCCCCTTCACACACTCACGCCACACCTCCAATTTCTCACGCTGAAAAAGCAATTAAAAGCTGAAACTGATACATGAGATAGACTCATTACATGCAAAGCCAGATATTTAAGCCTTTATTAGTTATAGTTGTGATGATTATGGCTTACAGCTGATGAAAAGCACATTCAAAATCTCAGACAATTAGAATATTGTGAAAAGGTTCAATATCAATCTGATCAGCTAATGAACCCAAAACACCTGCAAAGGGTTCCTGAGCCTTTAGATGGTCTCTCAGTCTAAGTTGAATTACTAACATAAATGGACATTTGCACCATATTCTAATTGTTTCACCTGAATTATTTAAAAAACAATAAACTGAACATGCTCGCTATGACCCAAAGTAGAAAACAAAATGAAGGGTTCAGAATTACCAAACAACAAATTTCAACATCTGAATAAACAGGTGTAGCCAACTTTTTAGTTATGTTTACTAGAATAAAGAGTAGTGTTGCTATTTAGCTAGTTTCAAAACACTTATTATTGCCTTATTTTGGAAATGTATTATATAAAAAAAAGGTTCTGCATTTTCTGATAAACAAGTGGGACTTGAAGTTAAATGAGGTAAAAGTTGTCTAAACACAAAAAAGTGAGCAGTCGTGATTTAGTCATTATGCTGACAGATACATGACAGTTACAATAGCTGATCTTTGTTTTTCTTTTACTTCTCATAGAGCTCCTTTCAAATCAAGATAGCTCAATACTTTACGAAGCTGCAGAAACATGCCTGCATGCTGCCTTTTTTTGCATAATAGGTGAATCAATCAGCAGGTGAAAGGCCACGAGGGTTTAGGAGAGGAGGAGCCTGCGAGGGTTTCTCCCACAAAAACGTGTTTCAACAGGGAGATTTTATAAGCCTGTCACGTACAAACTGATTGCTAAACAAAATAACAGTTTCCACGCCCAAGGGCTTCCATTCTGCCAGGTGTGTGTGTGTGCTGTTGTGTTTTAGTGAGCATCAAACTGGTGTCTTAATGTTTTCAGTCAGGATCCAAGAAAGCAGAGAGAGACCAAGACGCCCCCCCACCCAGCTCCCACACCCTATTCCAGTCTCTTACCATAAACGTGTGGTTAATCAGAAAAAGCTGCTAGTGGAGGCAGCCTCGTTTCTGGAGAGACGGAGTGCCCTGTGGATTAGTGTGAGCAGAGCCTGGAACATGCCTGTGCGTGTGATAATTGTTATGATTGAGTTTGTGCGTTTGTGTTTAGATAACGTGGACGGGTTGCCCTTCTTTCCTGCCTCTGGCGACGAACGGGCTCAGGTATCACGGCCAAAAGTCAACTGCTGTGTGTGAAGCTGAAAAAAGAGAGGGACTGAGATGGGAGGAAGAAAGGAAGATGGCCAAAAAAAAAAAACAAGTCTGTGAATGAAAGAAACAGATAGTGAGAGAGGAGAGGAGTGAGGCACAGAAAACAGCACGAGAGAGCAGTGAAGGGGGGGAAACGAGAGGAGGAGGGAGTGACTGAGCATTGCTTTTCAAGAGCAGAGAGAACAAAGGCTCTTTTGTGTACAGTGCTGAGAGAGTGAAGCGGAGCCAGGGCTTAGGGAGTGTTTAACAGTGTACACCGACTGCATTCCTGCAATGTGATTACAAGACGCTTTTAATTTATACTAAGGAAATGGACTTAACTCTTTCTTTTCCTTGTTTTTCCTCACATTCTACCTCTGTTCCCTTTCTCGTTAGCCTCATTTCAGTGTTTTAATGAGCCGAGTTATGCTGGGTCAGTTTAAACATTCCAGTATGTGCCTTTCACGTGTTTCTCAGGAGTCTGAGCAGCCTAACACAATTTATAGCTGAGACAAAGTTTACTCCGTTTGCATTTAATAGCTGGCTCAGAATTATAGATTAACTCAACAAAATGTCAATGGAAGCTGAAGTTTTTGGCAGGTTTTCTAGTTAGCCAATAATGTGTGCCTAATTTAAAAAAAAAAAGCAGGAAAACAAAGACCAGATCACTGACCTCCATTAACCCTTCGTCTCAGAGGTTGGGACTGAAACAACCTCCTCATTACGCTGATCACCCTAACTCACTGGTATCACATGAGTGCAAAAACAACAGAGAAATGCTTCAAAGGTATACCGGAGTACCAAGATTGAAGGCATATAGGAGGATCTAGGAGAGGCCGGGGTCAGGACATGTGGACATTGACCTCTGGCCTCGCTGCTGAAAAGAAAAACCACAGTCTACGTCTGGAAGTCATCATCATAGCTGCTCGCTATCTGGGGGAAACATCTGATCTTAGATCATCAGCTTCCCTGCTCCCACACCGCCCCTTTTTACTTCTCTGTCAAACTTCAGATGAGACAAAACTGCCGTCTCATTGTGTCCTTACTTCTAACTGTCTTTGATGCAGTAAACTTTCTTTTTTTTCTCTTCTCTCTATCCCACCCTTCACCCCACTCCCTCTCAACCACTGACTGTATTGGTACATTCAGCTGTAAGATAAAACTCTGGAGCCTCACATTTCTCCCTCCTTTAAATCCTCCTCTCTGCTGAGTGATTTAGCTTCTTTTTTTTTTTTCGTTCTCTCTCTACATTTTTGCTCAGACCCCGTTTCAGTAATGAGGCTCAGCATTGTCCAACTCACTCTCGAGCTTCCATCAACCACAATGAAAAAAAATATTCACTGAGGTTAAAGAAAACCAAGGGTGGGCTGAGGAATAGAAAGCATGAAACAAGAAAAGTTTTTTTAGAGACTCTTTTATAAAAGCAGAACGGGCCAACTCCCACCCACCATGAGATTAGCTTCCCCTCAGGAGGACAGTATAAAGATTTAATTAGCCAACCATTTCTTTATGGCTTGGTATTCAATCGCCTACTTCTTTTATCTGTGCTCTTCATTTTCCAGACCACCAAAAAACCTCCGCTCCATCTCTGCAAATGCATGCTTCTCTAGCTTGTGTTTTTCTATTAAGGTGCAATAGTTTTTACATAAAAAAATGCCTTTTTTTTTTTAAATCGGCCATAAATGCAACCACTTGCCTAACTGTCTTGGTCAAAATAGCTCCAACCCATTAGAGCCGGACACAAGACCTCTGGGATAGTTTCGTGGTTTGGCATTGAGACTCTGACAGAGGATCCTTTAGATTTAAACGGTACACTCGTTTGTGGATCGAGCTTGCTTCAGTGCATCTCACACTGTATGTTTTTAGGTTTTGGAGCAGGTGACCAGACTTCCTGAGCTGTCTTTTCCTTTTCTTTATGCGGCTTAAACAAAATTCGAGACAGAGAGCGAGCTGGTTCTTTATAGCGTCATTCAAGGCTTCAATGAAAGCCCCTTTTAGTGCGTCTTCGTCCCAGGAGGACATTGCAGCCAGAGTGCGGAATTCCAGGGACATCTCTGCTACGGAGCGTCGACCCTGGGTAAGACGCCACAGTCTCTTCCTTATGTCAGCAGGAGCTACAGAACCACCAAAAGTTAGCTTAAACTCCTTTAAAAACATAGAATAAGGGCCCCTCAATAACCCAGCTTGGCGGCTCCTAGCCTCCGCCCACCTCAAGGCTTTGCCCCTAAAAAGTCCAACCACATAGGAGATCTTTGAGGAATCCGAAACAAATGAAGCGGGAGAACTTCAAAGTCCCGGATGAGGGACGTGTCCTCGATGAAGGACCGGGGAATCCAGGACCTGTCTTCTGGACCATAACCCTCCCAGTCCACAAAGTACTGGGTACCCCGTCCCCTCGGACGGGAGTCGAGGATGCGGCGGACCTGGTAGATGAGCCCCCCTTTAAAGAGGTGTGGCGGGGGTGGAGCAGCCCTATGGGGATGCAGAGGGCTGGAAAGCACAGGTTTCAACAAAGAGACATGAAACACGGGGTGTATCCTGAGGGATGGAGGGAGTTCCAGACGGACCGTAGTCGGGCCGAGCACCTTTGCAATCTTAAAGGGACCAATGAACTTGGGGGCAAACTTTCTGGAGGTGGCCTTCAACTTAATGTCACGTGATGACAACCAGACCTCTTGCCCTTACTTGTAGGAGGGTGCTGGCCGACAATGGCGGTCTGCCAGACGGCAATTCCTGGCAGCAGTCCGTTTGAGGGCCGAGGTGGTGGTCAACCAGGTACGTCTGGCCCTCCAGATGAACTGAGGAATGGTCAAGGTGGTGTCTCTCTGGAGGGGAAACAGAGGAGGCTGATATCCAAGAGACGACTCGAAGGGAGACTGACCTGTTGCCGAGAACATATGGCTGTGAGCATATTCCATCCAGGGTAGTTGGGAACTCCAGGAGGATGGGTTGATGGAACACACACAGCGGAGCATAGCCTCCATCTCTTGGTTCATCCTCTCGCATTGGCCATTGGTTTGGGGGTGGAACCCTGAGGACAGGACCACTCGTGCTCCCAGAGAGGCGGCAAAGTCCTTCCAGACCCTGGAGATGAACTGGGGCCCACGGTCTGATAGGATCTCCTCAGGGATCCCATGAAGGCGGAACACATGTTTTATTAAAAGCTGGGCAGTGTCTGTTGAGGAGGGGAGTGACTTTAATGAATTAAATGACAGGACTTAGAAAAACGGTCGACTATGGTCATAATTACAGAGAACCCATTAGAGAGGGGCAAACCTGTGACAAAGTCAAGTGCAATGTGTGACCAAGGGCGAGGCGGGACAGGAAGGGGACACAGGAGGCCTGAAGGGGGCAGATTGCTGCACTTACTGCGAGAGCAGGTGTGGCAGGCGGCCACGTATTCCCGCACGTCACGGAACAAGGAGGGCCACCAGAATGATCGGCGAATGAGTGCCACAGTACGTCCCACACCCGGATGTATGGAGAACTTGCTGGTATGGGCCCAATGCACGAGGGGTCCTCGAACTCTGAGAGGTACAAACAGTTTATTTGGTGGACCGTTACCTGGGTTTGGTTCCGTCTTGTGGGCTTCTAGAACACGGTCTCGAATGTCCCAGGTGACACCGCCCAACACGCAGGTGGGGGGCAATATGGTGGTGGGTTCAGGTTCTCTATCAGGCGAGTACTGGTGGGACAGGGCGTCTGGTTTAGTGTTCTTCGATCCGGGTCTGTTTGAGATGAAAAAGTTAAAACGAGAGAAGAACAACGACCATCTGAACTGTCGTGGGTTTAGTCTTTTGGCCTCCTTTAAGTACGACAGGTTCTTATGGTCTGTCCTAACAATGATGGGGTGTTCGGCTTCCTCTAGCCAGTGCCTCCATTCCTCGAAAGCCAGCTTCACCGCTAGCAACTCTCGGTCACCCACATCATATCTGCTCTCCGCAGGGGTGAGCCGTCTGGAGAATAAAGCGCATGGATGGAGCTCGTTATCACTTGGGTGGACTTGTGACAGAACCGCACCTACACCTGTGTCCGATGTGTCCACCTCCATGGTGAATTGCTTAGAGGAGTCAGGTCTGGTGAGTATGGGGGCAGTAGTGAACCTCTCCTTGAGAGCCGAGAAGGCTGCCTCAGCTTCTGGGGACCACAAAAAAGGTCTGAGGTGATCCAGGAGCGTGCGGAGGGAGATCGGGCCGAACTGAGAGGCTGGGAAGAGACGCAGACAAGTGAGGAGTCCAGGTGAGGCTATGAGATGAGATGAGAGGGCAAGCGGTGGTCCTGGTGACAGCAAAACAACACTACAATTACAAACAATCCTATAGTTCAAGAAAAGCTCTAGAGTCGAATTCCTAGAAACAAGGTCAGTTAGTGGCTTTTAGATACCCAAAGAGAGTAATCATCCGGCGAGTAGAAGGCGTCTCAACCCTCCTTAATTAGGCAGTCATCTTGATGGAAATCTGCTGCAGCTGTCCCACCTGTAGTCAAAGCTCAGGAGCTGTTAGAGTGAACTCACCTCAGACCGTGACACACATGCTTGACTGAGTTCAGATATGTTGAGTTCAGAGGCTAAATCGTGGGTGTTTTCAACAGCTTTGCATTCACATGAAAACAATGTTAGTGCTAGTTTAATCATTGTTGTTTTTGTGTAGATGAACTAAATGTAACCTTTTTAAAGGTACAACCTCATAGCACCATCTCTAAAGCTGGACATACACCGTAAAAGTTTTGGCCCAGGTGATTTTTCACTCGTGCAACAATCTTTGGGCTCTTAAAGGTCTGGAGCGCTTGTTTAATCAATACATTTGCAGTGGTCTCTAGTAGGAATGAATGGCTTGTAAGTCGTACTCTGGGGAAAAAAGCTCCAGTGCACCAGTTTCAGGAACTAGAAAATTGCCACATCAGAGTTGAGCTTCAGATGGCAGGATTTGGACTTATTTCATGATTTTTGTAGCCTAGTGAACTAGACCAGATTCTTGCCTTGCAAAGTTTGGTCTAGGCACGCTTCATTGGAACCCTCACAGCCCAATCCACTGCTGTGGCTGTCCAATCACAGCTTGCTATAGTTTTGGTTGGGCCAATCACAGCACTCTATATTGTGGGCCCATCACAGAGTGGGAGTAGCCGATGACGTCAGAGCTGCGACTGCAAACACAAACAACATGGCGGCAGCGCTAGAACCACGTTGTTTGAAACGTCTTTGTCATCAACATTGGATTATTTAGACTCCAACGTGCGTAAGTCTGTCTGCTATACTTAGCAGCTTCTTATTTTTTATCAAACAAAGTAGTGCAATGTCCCAGTACACCTGATATTCACATGTTTTTCATACAAAAACGACAGAAATCATTGATGTTAGACGCCATTGCTGCCTCCCTCTTCTTTTCCGTCGCTGTGATTACGTCACGTTGTTCGTTACTCTGATTGGTCCTAGCGCTATCCAATTGTGTGCTGACAGTTTGAAAGGCAACCGTAGATCCCGCCTCACGACTGAGAGCCGTCAATGGGTCGTGGCCAGACTATATATTCACATATATAGGATGGCTTGCCAGGCTATGATATTTGGACATCTCGCCTCGAAATGTGTAACAGCAACACTACTTTACCACTGACTCTGCTCTGCAATGTTGATGTTGTATCTCCACAAATAACACAAGCCTGGAAGAATTCTGCCATGTGGTGGACTTGCTAATGCTAACGGTTAGCTTCTACTAGCCGAAACGTTCTCTGCTGTTTCCTGGACGCTAAACCAACAACAGCTTTCCCCGTCACGAGTCAAGATGGGTCAGGCTGATCTGTCAGGCTTTTCAAATCCTAGGGTGTTGCTTACGAGGACACTGTCCTTCCTTGGTCAAAGAAAACGGTTAAATGGAACAGACTTACCCCACATGACCGTCCCGCCCATCATAGTAACGTTAAGTTTCCTTTTACTTTTTTAATTGTGTATATATTGGTTAAATCACACGTGTAAGCAAGATAGTACTATCTCGCCAATAACTACATGAATTCACCTTTTAGACTAATTTTCTGCACTGATTTTGCTGATTAAAGCTCATCTATAAATGATTAAAATGTGTCAGTGTGTGTGCAGCTGCAACACATATGAACTAGTATGTTTTTAGGTTTTGGAGCAGGTGACCAGACCTCCTGAGCTGTCTTTTCCTTTTCTTTATGCGGCTTAAACAAAATGTCCACCTGCAAAAAGGCAGCGTGGTGCTAAGAAAACACATTACCGCCACATTTGCTCCTAACTGTGTGTGGTTTTTCATTATATGGACACAAGAGGGCACTTCTGAAGACTTATGACTGATTTTTTTAAGTTTATCTGCTCAGCATAACAGAACATATGTGCAATGAGTTTTATTTGAATTTTTTTGCTGTTGTTTCAGCTGGAGGGAGCACAACTTCCCTGCAAAAAAAGCCTAAATGCTGCAGAGGTTAAAGGTGGCGGAGGGGGGAAAAAGCCAATGGAGAACAAAAAGAGCTGGATAAGTTTTAGCAGAGACAGCTCAGCGTGCCCGAGGGTCTGTTTTGTCAGTTGAAGAGAGACAGAGTAAAGGAGCGGGAAAAGTGAGGCAGTGGGGGATGAAAGGTGGGAGGAGGGCGGAGAGAAAGAAGGCATGGTGAAAGTTGGTCAGTAAGAAATCCTTTTTTATTTGCTGTGCATCAAAGCTGCAATAGAATTTAAAGAGGCAATCTGCATTTCCATGGGCTCCTCATGACCCTGCCAGCTCCCTTCACCACCACTCCTCCTCCACCCCACCTTCATTATCCTCCAGTACCGTAGCCAACCAACAACCACCTCTTTCCACCCACACCTTTCTCTTCTACCCACACAGCAGGACATGCAGCCCTGTCCTGGCTCTCTTCTTTCTTCACTCCCATCCTCTCTTCCCAACACTAAACCAAAACTCTTCACTGAGGGAAAACAGAGGTGATGTCAACGGCTGAAGTCAAAATCAAATGCTGTGTGATGAAAAAATACTTAAGGCTGGGCATAATTATTCAATCGCATTGCAGTTCCAGTTTAGAATATAGGGTTCATTATTGAGTTGGACAGTTCTTAAGCCATTTTCAGTACTTCAGCAATAGTTTGACCCCTCAGAAACAGGATAACATCTTTTCCAGGACCACAGGTTGTGTTTTCCAACATGGTGGTTTATAAAACGAGGAGTTACTCACTGCAGCAGTTTGGGTTAAATAACTCGTTGCCAACTGCAATGTTTTTTTATTCCAACGGGAGACTCGTACGTAATTCACCCATCAATCTGGGAAATGTTTTAAGTTATTTCCAAACAACTTGGAGGTCATTTTTTCTACAGTGAGAAAGTTTGTTTAACAAGTGGAAGATTTTAAAGACAGGAAAAACATTTGTCATGAAGCAGGTTTTTATTTAAATTACATCATGTTCAAAGACACCAAGTTGTGCAGACTAGAGATGTCCGATATTATTGGCCGATGCTTGCATTAAAATGTAATATCGGAAGTAATCTGAATTGGTTTATACTCTTTTAATGCCACAACCTTTACACACCATGCACATAATATACCTCAAACTCTTCTGCTACTTCTCTCACTCATGATGTCAAAATATTACAGATTTAGTTTTTGATATATTTTTGTTTATTGAGTACTACTAAAATTTAAATAGTTGTCACAGTTTGCACAGATAATGTTTTCATTTTTTAGTATGCATGATAGGAGTGATGGTAGCTAAATAAAATGATTTTTCATTTTTAATTAGGGTGGGTCCTTGCATATATTGGTATCAGTTTATAGCTATATCGGAAATCAGTTAGCCTGTATTGCTAAATCAGATATCAGTAAAAAAGCTGATATCAAACATTTCTAAGTTTAGACACATGCTAGGTTATCGGACCCACCCACTAGAGCTGATTCCCAATTGTTGCAAAAGAGTCGGTGCAAGTGGAAAAGAATCAATAGAGCAAAGTTTCTTAAGTTCATCAATTCCAGATCATTTTACTACTTATTTCTTATTTAATTTTCATGTTTCATTGTCTATTTACTGAGAGTATTTTGGCTTTTAAATGGAAACAGTGTTTTTGCATCGTGCATAGTCAACCCAATCACCAAAAAACTAGAGCAGGGCTCTTTGTGGACAGGTGAATTGATGAAATTTACTTGAAAGACAAAGCAGGCATGGAAAGTAGGAACGGGTTTCTTTCTATGCTAATCCTGTTTAGGGATGCAAGAGGCAGGAGACACTCACCAGATCATCATAGTACTAACACAAAGACCAAGGGTCCTTCCATCATCACAACCTTGCAAATCCACGTCTAAAGTCAGTTTACAGTAGCCAGTTAAGCTCATATGTATGTTTTTGGACTGGAAGAGGAAATTAGAGTGTCCAGAGCAACGTGGAAAACATAGAACTTTCTTGCAGAAGCTGATCTTACTTTTGTCTTTATGTGCTTTTTAGAGCAGTTTGAGTTCACGTATTTGCTGCAAAGGTACAATAAGTACGATTTTTACAGTGAAATAATCACAGAACAGTCTAATGTCTCAATCATGTTGGAAGGAAGGTTACATTAAAACAGATTTTCTTCTCAGACAGCTGGGGGGTTGTCAGTTTTTCGCGTTTCAAAAAGGCCAAAGAGGGACGTAGTCTTTGTTTACAATCTGTGAGCCTGAAGGGTTGCCAAGTCTGCCACCAGCTAACACTGCTGCACTGGCATTTGTAATTTGACACTGGCTGGCAAAAAGCAGCAGCGCTTTGTAAAGAACCTAAGCCAGAAACAGAAGTGACCCAGATGTTATTTTTTGTACCCCTAAGAAGCCACTGGATCTTTTTTGTTTTACTTTAATATCGGGTGAAGCAGGCTAGAGGCTAACATCGAGTTAACAATGCTAACCGTGAATTAGGAACAAATAGTCGGCTCTAAAAATATATCAAGCTACTTTTTCAATTACCAACAACTCAACATTACAGTGAAATGTATTTATCTACTTATCAACTTTCTGTTTATGATTCGTCTTTCACTCATCATCTAGAATCTTCTGACACTGAGCCGTAAATCGCGACAGCCATGACATTCACAAAACAAGAGCCACTTGTTCGTTTTGAAACATTGACTGCAGTTCCCAAATTTGACCACATGATGTCACTCTTACTTCAATCCTACATCATCTTTAAATAAAAACGTAATTATTTACTTTAGAGTTAATGAAACTTGTTGGACACGTCTAGGTTTACTAGCCTAACATACATGACTGAATGTAACAGTAGTGGTAGTTTATAACGGACAAAATAAGAGTACTAAAGAATTGTGAGCGTGAACTTGTGTTCCAATAGTTGTACAATTATTATTTCTAGGCATTTTACCAAACCCTACAACACGTATTTTCTCGTTTTATGATTGCACAGTTGGTCTTTTATGGAAAAATTAGGCCTTATCCATCTTTAGACTGGTTTCTGGAACTCACCTAATGACTGATTCCTCACATTTATCTAGATTCAATACCTTTGATGTATATTTTTGTTGCTTGTTTAAGAGGCTTCATTTGAAGTGATCAGCAGGAAGTAAGTAAGCAGCAAGCCTGCTTAGTTTGACATGTTAATGCGTTTTAATTATGATCTGTGACATTACACCCATATGTGGCATATGGTGCAAAAAGTCTGTTACTATCTTTGGCTGCTGTTATTTTGCCACATAGGGCTTCCCACACACAATCTCCTTTATGATCTGTTGTTGCTTGTGCAACGCAGCACATCTAGCGTTGGTCGACTCAAAAAGGTCAAACCAACGGAGAAACTCAGAAAGTTTGTTGGCCATGGCCAAAATACAGGTTTCCATCCCCACAACTGGAGAGTCGAGCTTCCTCTGGAAGACTTCGAGAAGGGCCAGAGTAACTGTGATGCGTCCGTCACCACGCACTGTGGTCTGGTCGTGTGATGTGGTTGGAAAAAAACACACATAGCCGATGACAAACAACAAAAAAGAAAGTGTGAAAGTTTAAAAAAAACAAGACACATATAGCACCTGAACGACTTGTTAGAAGAAACTCTTTGGCTGAAACCATAATGTTACTCTTAACCGTGAGTTATAGTTCATAAATTAACCCAGAAGCAGGTTCCATGCTGATTTAGCACTCACTGGGTCGGTGCTGCTCAGTTAATTCATGAGGCAAATTGGCATCATGTTTTACAGTGGGCTGTAAACTAACAAGGCCTGTGTCATAAAAATAGAAAAAAAAGACAATTTATAGGAAATATGAAAACATTTTAAAAAGCTGGTAGCTTGTAGATGGTGACTACTGTCTGGGTAAAATGATGCTTACAGGAAGAAGTACAATTCTTACTCTGAAACTTTAATTTCATAATATTAAAACATATTTTGCTGAACATGTTGGTTTCAGCCCAGAAACATGTGTTTGGTTATTCATTAGAAAAGTTTTGCTACTTGCAAATTAGACATAGGATTAATATTATGATCATTATGAATCATTTTAACACATTTTCAGATGTATACCTCAACTTTAAAAATAAATCCCGCAAAGTACCACATCAAAAATAGATGGGTAGGAAAATGATTTGAGTTGGCAAGTAGGCACCAAAGGTGACATCACAATTTGAGTAATAGTGTCAAAGTGAAGGTCACTTGGTGGGTTTATTGCTTGAAGCTTTGTGGTCATATTCTAACCTAGAAATCTAGACAGACCGTAGCAGAAACGAATGGATTTTGCTCTGCAGGATGGTTTATCCATGCTCCATTGTAGCCTTACCAAGTCTACCACTGGCCAATCACAGCACTCCATTGGTTTGGCGGGTGGGATTAGCACCAGTGCTGCGACGAAGCGAAACAAAGATGGCGTTTAGACTATTTAGACTTGCTGTTCTTTGAGTCGAGCAGATGGAGGTACTTAAGTTCTTAATTTACAAAGAGGATGTATTTGCGTCTTTTTCGAGTATGGCAGACCGCCCCGTTGACTGATATCCGTAGTGGTGAGTGCGTCACGTTGTTTGTTGTCCAATAGCATGCAGAGACTGAAAGAGAACCATGACTGAGATCTGTTTATGGGTCAAGCCCACGCTCTATATTCACATACATAGGATGACTTGCCAGGCTTGTCATATCCAGTTATTGCCATACATGTTTAATCTACAAATATCAGTGCTCTGATAGTGGAACCAATGAAGGCACCAACACACTTTGTGAACGTTCATGTTAGTCAATGTAGATCAGACTTGGGTGATAGGACTAACACATTGTCCTACAGAACCCTACACTATCTAGATAAGGGTATTTGACTCTTTACAACACCCTGGCAACACGCTGTGGTACCCAACACCATGGCTGGCTGACTGTAGGCATCATGACTAAAGCAGCTTTGTTTTGATGGTGTAGTAGCTGGGAGTATTGATAGTGTTATGTGTTCATCCATTCATCTTGGTTCTGCGTTGCAGGTGGGATCACTCTGAGCAGAAAGGTCCAAATGGCAGTGGTAGAGAGACAGACCGGAATTATCTCTGGCATCGAAGGGTATGACCTTCAGTCACTTTTGGTGGTGATTCAGGGGATTCTGATGGTAAGGTGTTACATCAGTCACATCCTGCATGCCTTACGCGGCCTAAGAAGCATCCTCATGCACTATTTTAACAAGAAAACAAGTGTGTGTATCTGTCTGTGTTAAGTATGAGGTCTTACCATAGAGGCAGGTTCCTATGGTTCTGTAATTTAACTTGTAGGACCAGTTTGTACGTCAGCCTTAAGCCACTGTTGATCTTGAAGGCCATTTACAACAGCTGTAGGTTTGTATTACTCTGTTTTTCACCAAATCATCAAAGAGGTGCCACACCCTACTGGTATGGGACCAGCGGTGCACCTGTGTTACCAACGTATCTATCCATTTGATCCAATATTGTATTTTGAAATGTGTTTCAATTAAAATAGGTGCCTAAACAGATCAAGTTAATACAGTTGATATACTGGTATAACTGGTGATAATGGAAAAATATTGTTTAGAGCAGCTGCGTTACAACAGCTCTGTTCACTCATACACTTTTGTCGATGTCAACAAAAGTAAATTAATTCACTCAAACCATTTCTTAACATCTAATACTTTTTCATATTCTGTCAGAAGTGAACTAGTCTCCAACTGAATACTGAGTGATCAAAATGAAACTAAATTCCCTGACTTTTGCCAACGGACTGGGCAGGAACACAGAAAATCATGGAAACACAAAAAGTGAAAGCTTGGAAAAATCCAAGCAAAAGTCCCTTTTTAGTTTTATTTTGGTTTCACTATTACATTTTAAATCTCTTGTGTGTGTGTCTCTTCCAAAGTCTGGGAAACACAGCTTTACACGCCCCCACAACCATTTTCTGTGTTTAGACAAAAGCAGGATTTGGAAGATATGAGCGCACTTGTCCAGATTTCATGCTTTCCTGGTCACAGCGGCGAGGTGTTGACCCCGACCCTGCTGCGCTATCACTCAAGATACCAGGCTGCATTCAGTCAAGCCTTAAAATATGAAACAGCCTGCTGTGTGTGAGACGTCTTTAGCCTTTGTCCAGGTTTCTTCTTCTCATTTCTCTCTGTCTTTACAGTGTATTTAATTCTCAGCCATCTCTCATGCTGCTAACACTGGAATGTGATGGTTGACATCATTCTGACTTTACTTGAAGAAAAGCCGCAGGCTAAAGACTACTCATATCAATCTAGCAACAGTTGCGTCTTGGCACTGAAAACATGCCTGTCAGTTGTGGTAATTATTTGTTGGGTAGAAAAAACTCAACTGAATTATTCTTCTCATACGTAATCACAAACATCTCCGTATGGATGCACGTTTCCACCAGTAGTTTTCCACATCGAGCTCCGTTAAATGAGAGAAAATGACACGGAATTCCAGTGTCTCCTGTTCTGTTGCCTTCTGGTCATTCAGCAGCTGGATTCGTCCTTGTTTGTTTACCACAACATTGATCACAGGGCAAACGATAAAAGAAATAATGAGGAAAGTATTTTTAACAAACAGAATAGGGAAGGCTAAGATAAACCAGAAGTCTTTGTAACTTAAGAATCAAAGCTTTTGATCACAGCTACAGCCCCAAGCACAAACTGTCCCCCCAAAAAGACAAAAGCCATATGCATTTTATTTATCTTTTAAAATTTGAATAAAAAGAAAAGCAATCGATTAGTTCAACTATCCTTGTGTGACCCCAATGAGGGTATTTTTGCAAAACAGGAGGCAAAGTCAACCTGGAAGTCAGCACAGACTTTCGACAAGCTCTAAGAATAGACACTCATCTTATTAAATACTACAGAGCATTTAGGGCGTGCTGCATTTTACCTTGGCTTTGCTCTTATTGGCTGAGTTGTGCCTCAACCTGGATCATACGAGGCTACAGAAAAAGGCAGGAAGTCAAAACGAGGCTTAGGTGTTTCGCTCCAAACAAGGCTGTACTTGAAGCCCAATTAATTACTCACTGCACCACAATATAATTGTTTCCCTTAAGGACAGAGAATGTTACGAAACTTCTGTGGTGTTTATTAAAACAACTGTGGTCTTCTTTAATCTATACGTAGAGAGAGTTTGGTGAGTTTTTGTGAAAAAGTGAAAGTATGTTGATTTCAAATTAAAGGAGGATGTGTTGTGAAAGACTCTCGTCTATGTCAACAGGAAGTTGTTGCTAAATAACTTTAAAAATAACTAAAGTTAAAGCCATGAATCTCAAATGGTGGCTATGTTGGACTGAACTGAGCCTAAATGTGCATCAGTTGTAGATGAACTTCTAAGAGTTTTATTACAATCCAGCTTGTGAGATATGTTGCTAATAAACACACATGCACAGAGAGCATGACTACTCTTGTCTCTTGGTGGTACGTGATGACTAAAGTCACTGAAATCAATCATTTCAAAGGTTTTAAATGACCAAGACCAAGTTCACTCTTATTTTTCAATACATTTGCAGTAGTCTCTAGTATAAATGAATGCATTCTGAGTCGATCTCTGTTGGGAAAAAAGCTGTGGCGCTCCTGTTTTAGGAAGTAGACGTTAGCCAGAGGAGTGGGGAGCAGAAGACACTATAGTAGTCGGACATCTTGCCTCTGATTGGCAAACATCATTGCAACTCTACAACTGACCCTGTTTTTTTTTTTATTTTGATGTTTTATCTCCACAAATAACACAAGCCTGAAGGAGTTCTGCCATGTTGGGGAGTTGCTAATGCTAACGATTAGCTTCTACTAGCAGAGATGTGCTCTGCTTCGATTAGAGTGGAAGAGGAGATGTAAACAGATTTAGTTTTGGAATTAAATCAAGATTCATTTATTGGGTTTTAATTATTTGCAGAAACAAGATTGGATCCATTTCAGCTGATTCTGCAGATGGTTTCATTACAATAAAGAAATATGTTTCAAATAGACAGAATACACAACTCTTCTTTTAGTGCCATTCCTCCAAAGTGTTATTTTCTCAGTATTGACACCTACGGGTTAGGAGTCAAATGCACAGTTTGCCCCCAAACTATAATTGCAAGTTGATTTTTAAGTAAATTCTGACCACAGCTGAGCTAATTTAGTAACATGACTCATTGTACCTGTTCACCTTTTTAGTTTGTCAAACCAACCACACGCTCTATCCTCAATTTCAATCTAGTACAGATTAATCAAACTGGAGACAGAGTCCCACCCTCCAGCACCTCAATATAAATCAATGTCCTTCACACACCTGGAAGTCATTTGTGAGCAATGTGGGCTCTGATGAATCCGGTACACAGATTTAGATTTAATAATCCAAAATGGGGGGATTACATGAGTGGAAAGACAAGTGCGCCTCCTCTCTTGGCTTTGCCCCATCTCAGTTTAACCACTGCGCCGCAACCACCTTCATTAGCATCCCTCTATTCCCCTTCCCCCCCTTCGTCCCAACACTGCGCTTACCCCGTGAAACCCTCCCCCACATCACTCACGGGTCATCAGTAAGAAGAAAGAAGGATTTAACGGCTAACTTGGCCCGGGAAGGCCTGTGGAGGTGGGGGCCGTGCACGTCTCAGAGAATTCCAGCCTTCAGCTGACTCCCCCCGGTCCCCTCCCACTGCGCTTTTCTTTTCCCACTAAGCATTAGAGAGAAAACATCTCCCCTCGCTTTTTGGGTTGATTATTGGGGCTGGAGCGCATGTCTGTCAGGAGTGCACTGATGAGGAACAGAGACACCAGCTCTCTCAACGCACCATGTAGAGGCATGGTGAATGATCTATGGAGGGGGAAAAATTGCTTCAATGCACAGTTTGGTCTTTTATGCTCATTCAGTTTCTCACAGAGTCATAATGAAAGCTGGTACCACACTCATGCCTGAAAGGTAGATGTGCAGCTATTGGAGGCAAAAGCGTGTTAGTCAAAAGTTAGTCTAACTCAGGCTGAGGGTTTGAAAAAGTTACCATTTCCTCTAAATGCAAAAACTAAGATGCAAAAACATCAGAATTCATAAGAAATCATTCGTGAATCAGTCGTTAATATTTGTAGAAATTAAAAAGACGAGATATAAAAGGCCAATTCACAATTCACCCCTCACCTTTAACCTTTAGCCTTACCCCTATATTTTGTGCATTCACATGGAAAAAGGGTCTGAGGGGCTCATAATTCTTTTTGTAAGGTAGGGGGAAGGAGAGAAGGCCCTTCAAATAGAGATTTTCCAGGTGCACACTTCAAATGAAGAGGTAGGAGCCATGTTGGCAAAGAACCTCTCAAATGCATTTTCTTCATAAAAGTTAAACCAAAGCAAAAAAAAATAGTTGCATCATGATGGAGTTACATCTGTTGTTGTAAAGAAAGAAAAATTTGGCAAGAAAATATAAATCTCATCATCCTTACATGCATGTGCCAAACAGACCAAAACTGGAAGGGTCCTAGCTCGTTGAGGGGTGTGTTTGGGTTGACTGCATGTAAAAATGTCAACTTTTTATTAGAAGATTGAACATTAGTGTTTCTTTTCATTTATATACACTTTTTCCAAAACATTTTCGAACCACATTTGCTACAAAATAGTATTTACTGGTCATCAGCTACATATAAATGAGTGTAATCTTACATTAAATAGCTTGGTTTTGTTTTGGAAACTGTTGGGTTCTCAACCATTGGGACGTCCATTCAATTTCTTACACATGCTAGAGAAATGGAGCCCCGTACCAAACAGACATACATCAAGCTGCACCAGCAGCTGACCACAAGACTGTGTGGCTTGTTTGTGGTGACAGAATACTTGAGCTGAGTCGGGTGTTTACAGAATGTCCGTTTGAGATTTTGCCAAATAATGTTTACAGTTGAACATAAATGAACCAACATGTTTGTAGACATGTTTTGGTTTCTGGATATTTAATGGCTCATATATAGACATGATTGCATTGTACATGAATACAAACTAAAACAGGATATCACGATCCTGGCCCCTCTGCCTCCTCCTTAGCTCTGATCACTCCAGACCCAAACCTGCCCCCTGTTCACCAGAAACCAGCCTGCATCACCTCAGTCACTCCCCTCAGCCCAGACCAGCCTCCGGACTTCATCACCCATCATACTCCACTTCCCATCATGCCCCGCATCGGACATCCGCCCCACGTGATCAGCGCGGTAGTATATGAGGAAGTAAGAATCACTAATCATGGCTCAGTCATTGCTTTGGCATTCCGGCTCAACAAGCGTCCCAATCGCTACCAGAGCTATCCAGACCAGTCCAGTCAGTTTCCATCCAGACCAGTCAGTTTCCAGTCCAGCCTGTCGGCAATACGTAAATCGTACTTTTCGTTTCATGAACTGCACGCGCTCTTGTCCTCATACGAGCTGCGCGCCGCGGCTTCCTATATTAACTGTGTGTCTGTTCATTACCCAGTGTCAGTTCTCCGCGCTTGGGTTATACAACACGCCACAGCCCTACTCACGCTGTTGTGTGTTCAGTCCAGTCCAGCCAGTCCATGACACAGGAACCAGATAACCACAATGTTCAGACACTAATTCTGAATAACTTCCCAAAAAACTACAAATAAGACATGAGTTGCACAAAAAGATTTTAAAACTGTCGGAAGGTTTTCGAAAAATGACACAGTACGTATGATGATGAAAAAAAATCACAGATGGTATGGTAAATGGCCTGTATTTGTTATAGCGCCTTCTAGAGTCCTAGAACCCCCAAAAGCACTTTACAACACAATTAGTCATTCACCCATTCACACACACATTCACACCCTGGCTGTTATGAGCTACATCGTAGCCACAGCTGCCCTGGGGCCACTGACAGAAGCGAGGCTATTGTACACCGGTGCCACCGGTCCCTCTGATCACCACCAGCAGGTAATGTGGGTTAAGTGTCTTGTCCAAGAACACAGCGACAGACTGAGTAGGGATCAAAGCTGCAACCAAATATATAAATTTTGGTCCTACGATGAGTGGTGTGCAGACACATGGCAAAAACAACACCACACACAAGACGATTTTACTCACAAACCTAGGCAGATTCAACGGAAAATCTTGCAAAACCTTATGGGGTCAAACATGACCTTGGAGTAAACAAGCATGGCAGAGGAGGAGAGGATTTGGATTCCAATTGCTCCATACTGCGTACTTCCGTCACCTCACTTTCTGATTGGCTACACATCACATTCAACAGGCAGCATGTTTGTTTGCCTCAATATTGGGCGAAGACATTCCAACATGTTGAAAATTGATTTTTGACCGGAGTGGTCCCAAAATCCTTTCGAGCCAACCAAACCACTCTTAACACACCACACATGGCAGGAATATCTGATGAGACTGTATTTAGAGCCCTTATGGTGTCAGAAGGGGAGGATCAAGTCAAAAATCTGCATCAGGCGTTAAAGGCAACATGTTATGAATTGTTTTTAACAGTCCTATGGTGTACGCAAAACATGTTCATGAAGTTCTTTGCACAAAATCTTTGGTGTATGTTTGATGACTTTTAATAAACCTGAGATTGGTATTGTTCCTCTCATCTAACGCTCACTAAGGTACCAAATAGGCCTGAGCCACTTTGTTCCGTCCTGCAAATCAGCATGGAAACGACAAGCCTTGCTGGGTAAAGTAAGGGTTTGAGGAGTGAAATTATGTTTTGTTGTCTAAGAAAAGGGACTAAAAGATTAAAGGATCAAGCAGGAAATCACAAAAGAAATCCCATATTTTCTCTAAAGAGCCTCATATCATCCTTTGTGAGGGAAAGTCGTTGGAGGCTTTTCTTCCTTCCAGGACTCCTCAACTCACTGCTTCACTTCTGAAGCAGCGCTGGCCAAGTGAGAGCGGGTGGTGGGGTTTAGCCTCAGGGCAGGGAGGAATGGAGAGAGGGGCTTGTGGAATTATTCGAGTTTGATCAATAACGCTATTAAAGACTAATGAATTCGGTGGAGGCAGACTCAATTTGATTGTGAAGCTTTATTTGAACATGGCAGGAAGCAGCAGCAGCAGAAACACATCAAAGACAGGCTTTGTGAGGAGAGGACCAGATTAGGGCCTCTGACGCAAGGACGGACCCAGCCAAGAGGAGCCCATGAATACACACGCACACACACACACACACACACATCAACAAAGTGCTCCAGCGCACAAGCCAACACACTGCAAAGGCATCCAATCTAATTCCACATTTTCCATTCACTTTCATTGGATGTCTACACGCACAGCTATACAGAAGCATATGTGTGCACTCATTGCACACAACCATTGAATGCTCAACAAGAAGCATATTGGCTGTTTTAATTCAAAGATGGTAGAAAACGGAACCGCATTCATTTCTGGATTTAAAGCTCAGTAAACAAAATGAAGAAAAAAATTGACTTTGCAAGAAAGTAGTTATTCCTGGAAACCGTTATTGAGATTGTCTTCACTCACTCATGTATTACAAAGCTTTGCTAGTAAGTTTTTACTGTTTGGATCAATTGCATGGTCTTACTGAACACATCCAAAATGATCTTAAACTGGGCTTTTTACTCCATTTCTGAGACGCTGAACACAAAAAACAATAAAATGCATCTGGAAGAAAAGTATTCTGGAACGTGGGTTGTTGACTAGAGCTCCATCATGTTATTGTGGTTTGTTTGTTTTTGGCTTATTGGTTGGTTGATTAGTTAGTTGGTTGGTTTGTGGGTTGCTTACATAAATTTTTTTGTCAGTCTGTTGGTTAATCTGTAATTTGGTTTGTCAGCTGGTCGATTGGTTAGTTGGTTGTTGGGGTTTTGTTTGTGTCTTTGTTGGTTGTTTAGAGCCAGAATATACTTGCTTTTTAAAGACGCGTAATGGCTGCCTTGTATAACTTGCGTTGATTTGAAGCGTCGTTTGTGTGCGTCCCCCAAAATTAACGCAACGTGTTTGAACACAGCAATATACGAGTAACCAGTAGGCAGAGTTGACAAAACGAGCATGACACACTCACCATAGTGACTCCGTCTCTGGTTTAGAGATCTTTCATACTATCTACGATACCACTGCTGTCTTTGTTTTTTGCCGTAATCTCAGATTTACCCAGTTACGGATCTCTTCTATCGACACCATGTTTGTTTTGGTTGTACCCTACAAACTTGGCTCTCTATCCGATCTGAGTTCTCTACTGTGCCCCCAGTGGAATCCTCCGTTACTGCATGCAGTGCAGCGGAAAGTATGTGAACAAAGATGCAGCCTGCTGCCTGCGTCAACGCGAGGTTAAAAAGCAAGTATATATCAGGCCTTACATACTGTTATTTCATTGTTGGGTAGTCAGGTGGTTAGTTGGGTTGATTTTTTGTTGTTTGATCAGTCAGTTGATTTGTTACATGTTGAGTTGTTTTTGTGTGTTTTTCACTTGGCTTGTGGGTTGTTTGCATGTCTGTCTGCTGGATGGTCAGTTGCTTGCTTGGTGGGTTGTTAACAGGTTTTTGTTGCTTAGTTGGTCAGCAGGTTTTTTGTTGCTTGACTGTTGTATTTGTTTTTCTATTTTACGTTGGTTGCTTGTTCAGTAGTTGATTTGAATGGTATTAATGGTATTACTTTGTTGGTCAGTTGCCTTGTTTATTCATAAACAGCAAGGTCTAACTCTGTCTCAATATCTCCTAGTGAGTCAGAGTAAAAATAACTGTATAGATACAAATGCAGATTTGTACACTTTCTAAAACTTTTAAAACTTTGTCAAAGTACCTTGAGGCCTCATTCAATTCACTCTGTGGCTGGAAGCTCTGTAGCTAAACAAGCTTAAATGGATTTCTTTATAGTTTTTTACACCTGTCAACTACATGAGCAAGTCCTTGGAAATACTCAAATGCATGAAAAAACTGGATTAAGGAATGTAAGCAGAGCAGCAAATAAATAATATTCAAATCAGTTCATTTATACTTCATTAAAACAAAAGGGAAGTGACATTTAAACATAATTGCAATAGAATAAAGCAATAGCTTGGTGTTTTCCAACATACTTGATTCAATGGTTGAATCACCTGTTCAACGGGTCATCTTGGAAGATTTTTGTGATTTATGTGTCGGGTTTTAAAGGGTTAATTAGTTTGATGAGTATTTTTTAAATAGACATGTGTAAACCATGTCACATTGGTACCATCATAATAAACAAATCACTTGATGTTTTAAATAAATAAGCTCGACTGAGTCACGGCCACACTGTGAAAACAATCATCCAACATCTTCTCTTCACACTGGATTTATGAACGATTGGGAAAATCGGCTGACTTGAAAAGCAGTCAGATAAAAACAGTGCTCTCTTTAACCCGCGCAGTTTTCCAAAAATGACAATAAACAACGAAACAATGACAATGAAAGTCAACTGGTGAGTTAGACTCTGGCTGCTTATGGCCACACACGAACTGGGAAAATCCACATTCCGATTGTATCACTTCTAGGCAGGAAAACTGCCACAATGTGTGGTCAATGAAACACCATCCATGTCCAGTCTGTCACTGACAAAGGTTACACTTATCCATGATCAGGAAAACGTTGTTGTTTAATTTCTATTCATCGTTCAAACCAACCTTGCAGGTGGGAGGAGGCTAAAGAGAGGACATGTTGATCTGAGAAGCCCGAAAAGCTTCTAGCTGTACTAAAAATAAATAACCAGTGATTCCGATGTGAGTTCACTAAAAATGAATATTCAATAAAACCAGAACCCATCCTCCCCCCTCCCCCCACCCTCCTCCCCCACCTCCTTCTTTTACAATGCCTTGCCTCCTAATAAACTTTTGTGGTGTTTGGAATCCATTAGGAGCAATATCCCACTTCTCAAAACATCCTGGCTTGTTTCGGAGGGGCAGGGTGAGGAGACGAGAAGCCGCGGGAGGGGAGGGCCTCAAATTTCCATTTCTATTGAAGGCAGACTGAGGAGATTTGAGACGGGAGAGCAGAGCTGCTGAGTTTCAGAAAAGAATGTCGTAAGAGATTATCTCATGAAGTTTAGGGGAAAAAACATGCTTAGAAAATGATGTTCTTTGGAAAATAATGTAGTTTCTACTTTAGTCACTAACTAAACTGAAGACACTATGTATCTTATATATATTTAATAGCATGTTTAAATGAAGCTATTGAAAACTTTAACACATTTTTTAAAAGCAGAAGATCCCGTTGAGCGTTTAGGAAGTATCTCATTCTGACACGGAGAAGCTAGTTGGGAAGACGGACACTTGGATCACGCTGACACCTAACTGTGAGAAGTTGTTAAGAGTTGTCAACCAAAGATCAAACCAACGGGAGTCACGAGGAACAATAAAACATTCCTCAAATAAAACAAATGAGCCACGTAGGTGCTGAATCACCCCTTCAGCTGGTGATCATAAATCTGTTCGGCATCAGGGAGACAAACCTTTTGTTTACAGACGTTGTTGGGTTTCTCAGAAACGTGCATCAGAGCAAAACTCAAATCTTGAAAGAACTTTTTTTTATTTATCACTACCTCCTTCCACCAGGTCCTCAGGTATTGTGCATTTCTGCATTTCCTCCTAATCATTCCCACCGTATCAGTTCCATTGGGTGTTTTTGAGCTCCAAACAAACCTTTAATCCAATACAGATACCAGGCACTCAAATGTCGCAACAATTGTTCCCACTGTGTGAAAGTAAAGCCGCTATCTAAAACGCGAGAGCTGTGAGACAAATGTGTGGCAGAGCGCCAGCAGTGGGAGGCACAGGAGCGACGGGCCTGAGATTACAGACAAAGCAGGAGTAAACAGCGCCTTCAGATAAAAAACACACGGGTGTACTTTAACAATAGTTCTTTCCTGGCAGGGAGTAACAACAAAGCGCCTTCCTGTATGCGCGCCCTCTTGCATGCGCCCTCACTTCCCGAGGACACTGACACATGCGGCTCACCACAGACACATCAGCATTGACCCTACATGCTATCGACCTTTGACCTCTTTGTGGCTTTCCCACACGCAACACTTTTACTAAGGAAGAGTTACGCAACAGCGGTTCTACATCCAGTATTTAAACACGGTCACTAGACGTTTTTTGGGATATTGGGGTGAACATTTAGAAACATTTGGCGTGACTAGTTCCTCACTTTTACCTTTGTGTAAATTAAAATAATCTCTCATGTAAAAGGGAATGTTTGCTTACAATTAGTCTTAAACTCTTTTATAAACATTTTTTGCAAAGCAGCTGGTTAAATATTAAATAAAAGACTTTTTTTGCTACTTTAACGAGAAATGATACCCATAACTATCAGAAAAATACAGTGTTGTTCTCTTAGCAGCTCAAAATGGGACCCTCGCTTGACACTCAGCACTAAGGGGTTGGATTGGGGGGTTAAACCACCAAATAGGTCCCGAGCGCAGCCACAGCTGCAGCTCACCGCTCCCCGCCGCGGGGATGGGTGAAATATGAGGATGGGTCAAATGCGGAGATGTAATTTCACCAGTGTGTGATGATGACTTTAAACTGATGTAGTAATGAGTACAAACAGCAACAGAATGGATGTACTCAAATAAAATAAAGGCTTCAGATTTGGTTGAATTTAATTTGCAGCAGTGCAAATGCACACGAGGTCCCATAAGACGTCTAAATTATCAGAAGTTGTACTCGTTCCCACTCCCGCTTATTGAATCCTGCTTTACTGAACTCCCTTCAAAGCAGCTGAAACATCCCAAGAGGTAAACAGCTATCTAGAGAAGGAATCACAGCTCAGACTGGTTAACTGGTTCATTGTGTTTGTCTTGTTCTTATAAGTTCTGGCAACGCACATTTGGCTGAAGTAAAAGCATATTTCTGCGTGGCACATCTCTGCAGAACCTCGAAAACCCGCTTTGCTTCTAAATCATGACCAGAAATGATGCCTGTGTACTGCCTGCTTTTATGATTCAGGTTAAGGGGGTTTGGGAGGGGGCTGAGGATCATAAAAAGAAAAGAGAAAAGGAGAACACAGGACTTGTGGGTAATTGTGGCGCAGATTGGTGGGAGAGGGAGCGTATGGGAAAGACTCTGAGGCCAGATGTGTGAGGAATGTTCTGGCTGCTGCAGCGTGAAGAGAGCTGGGTGGGTGGATGGATGGATGGGGGCGATAAAGGGGAGGGGGAGTGAAGACCAGTTGAATTACACAGCCTGCAGATCGTTAGAGAGCTGTCAAGCCTCCAACCGTTCTGCTGCGTATTTCACATCATCTTCTGAGCATCTACAGCCTCACCTCTCTGCCTGGCAGTGGAAAGGAAGTGTATTTCTTAGGTACGGCTCTGCCTTACATGTGGCTCGCTGCACTATTTCTTTATTTCAGCACATCGTAGAAGGATGAATGTGCTTTCAAGTGTTGCTTGGCTCTGGGTAGAGTCGTTGGAGTTGTAAAACTTTGCTCAAATTGGATGGAAGTCCCTGAAGTCTTCCTCTGAAAGACTTGTGAAATCCCCAACTTTAGGACCAATGAGAGCATCAATTTTAAAATGTCACCACAACTATTAGTAGTTATGGACACAATAACTTCAACTGCAGGTTAAATCAACTCCACCAAAACCCAAAAGGCAGGAGATGATATTTTTTCCATCTTTATGGGTTAATTCATGGTAGTGTAGTAGTACTAGTGTTTCTAAAGTATCTCACAAAGGATTTAATGAAACTTTCAGTAACTTTTCATTGGATGTACAATTTTAGAGTCAACCTGATTAAAGATGGCTGCCACAGCAAAGTAATTGTGGAAAACACAAAAATGTCCAAGGCTGTGCCAAAGTCAAGGGCTGCATCTTTTGTAAAAATGGACGGTCTAGCCCTCAGATTTGTTGCGACCCTTGGCTCGGCAAATGTCCTGTTGCATAGCAACTGTGATGGCGCTAAAAAGAAGTTAAAACTTGTGTCCTTGGACAAGATACGTCACCCTTCTTGCCTGCAGGTGGTGGTTGGATGGACTCAGTGGTGCCCATTGTGTGGCAGCATCACTTGCGTCAGTGAGCCCTAGGGAAGCTGTGGCTACTATGTAGCTCATAACTACTAGTGCGTGAATGTGTGAATGACTGTTTTTTATAAAGAGCCTTGAGCTCTTAGTCCTAGGACTCTAGAAGGTGCTATGTAAGTGCAGGCCATTTACCATTTACATTATGATACATTTTGTGGCAATACATGAAGAACTGTAGGCCTGGCCATAGGAGCTCGTTTACAATGACTTCATGTGACTTTAGACAAAAATTTGAATGAAAATGACTATGCAAACAACAAAAGCCTATGATAAGCACCACATGCTGTGCAGTAACTTTACTTAAAACTTTAGCATTGACTGTTGGAAAACAATGTTTCTCTGTTAGCAAAATGTCTCATGAACTACTCAATACATTTAAATGACACCCCCAGAAAAAGAAATCATTGGATGTATATCTACTATAAATGAACTTTTGGAGTCAAATCTCAATGGAGTTGCTCAAAAATGTCAGTTTTGCAGATATTGGGCTGATATTTTATGTGATGGTTACTGAGAGTCATGTTAGTTTTCTACCAAAAACACTATCACAAGTAGTGCTTTACTTTTTTGTTGTGACCCTTTGAAATATGTTGGACTCTGAAGTTGGGAAGATCTACATTTACAACTAGAAATGATCATTTTTCCCATGGTTGTGGCTTTTGTTCACAAAGAATCAGGATTTTATTGAAACTCTCAAGAACTAATCTTTGGATGAACATCTACAGCTGATTCAAATTTGGAGTCAACCAAATTCAATATGGCCGCCATAGCATATCATACACAAAAACAGCAATAACTCAGTCAAATCTGCCCTTACTGAGCTAAAGGTGTGTGTCATAGCAGCTGAATCATTCTCTCAAGTGCTAACAGACTGCATGAGATATTGCAATAAATATAAAAGATATTTTGGACCTCTTGCACCATAGGGCTTAAACGTCTTTTAAAGTAATCCATTGTGTTTGATCTGTACTCACATAGGCTACCCACAATGCACCTGGAGAGCTCAACCTGCGTCATAGCAGATAGTTTGAAGAAAAAAAAGAAAAGGAAAAAAAAACACCCTCCATCTGCTTCCCATCATCCTCATCCATCTCCTCTCCCCCACCCCACCCCTGTCAACCAGACTCTTTCTCCCTCTCTGTTTTATGCTCTTGCCTCGCCAACTCATCCAGCCCTCTGCCACCACAACTTTTGGAGCTGTGGCATGGATAAATAGTCCCCAGCAGCTGGGTCTGACTTCTGACCAGGACCACCCCTCCAGATTGACCAACAACACTGCCTTTTCGTTCCCACCACAACCACCACTGCCGCCTCTGTGAGTCTGTAACCCCGTGTTTCAAAGACAGACCCGAGACGAGGCTCCGTCTTTGTTTACGTTATGATTTATCTCAGTGTGGGTATTGCTTTTCACTAAGACTCATTACTTTAGCTTTTCATGAATGAGCGTGTTTGGTCTGAGTTTGATAAAGGTTTGTTTATAGTTTCAGAAATGTTAGGAGGAAAATAAAAACAGGTTCTGACATTTAAACATCCTACAAAAACCTACTGCCATGTTCCTTTTCAAGTGTTTCGTGACCATACACAAATAACGGTACATGGTTCCAGTAAATTCCTGATTGCGCCTTTAAGTTGAGAGCGTGCTGTTTGTTCAGCTGCTGAGGGCCTCAGAGAGAAACCCGGGGAGGCCGTGGAGAATTCATACCTTCCATTCATCACAGAAGAAGGGGAGGAGGGAGGAGGTGTACGATGAAGAAAGAGCGAGGAAATGAAGAGACAAGAGTGAGTATTTCTTCTTTTTTATTCCCTGCTGAGTAAGGAGAGAGGTAAGCTCGGCTTTCTGACAGCTGGGCTTTGAAACCTCTGCTCGAGTGATCAACTGCTCGTGTTTCCTCCATGTGACCATTAAGTCACCTTTGATTTATAGAAACTGAAAATGTCCATTCTTTTGTGGATAAAGGGAAATCCCCTGTTTTTATTTAGGAAACAGTTCGATTTCATGTACAAGTTGCACACCTACAGACACCTATAGAGTAGTTTATTTCAAGGCCACAAAGAATAAAAAGGGTTTTTTTCTATATGAAACTGCCCTAAAATGTTACAAATCAACACATATTGCCAAAGGTGTTGAACACTTGTTTAATCAATACACTTCCAGTGGAATAAATGCTTTATAAGTCACACTCTGGGGAAGAAAAACACTGGCGCATCATTTTCAGGAACTAGAAGTGAGCCCAATCACAGCTGAGATGGCAGGATTTGGAGTCCTATTTCCTGATATTTGGACATCTCACCTTGGATTGGATAACAACAATGCGACTATCACTGACTTGCATTGTTGATGTTTTATCTCCACAAATAACACACACCTGGAGGAGTTCTGCTGTGTGGTGGAGTTGCTAATGCTAACGGTTAGCTTCTACTAGTTGAGACGTTCTCTGCTGTTTCCTGGACCCTAAACCAACAACAGATCCATCATCTTCAAGGAAGAAATGTGGCCAGAAAAAATTTCTGAATGATTGCATAGGTGATCACTTAAACCTTTGGTGAAATCAAATTAAAAAAATTAAAAAAAACAGTAGAACTCAGGGTTATGTTTAATAGTGAAATTAAGAGTATTTTCACACGTAGAATGTGAAGGGAACTCAAGGGATTGGGACTGAACAGCTGCGTAAGAAAACCACTAATCAGTGAGGCAAACAGGAAAAAGGCTTCAATTTGCTAGGAAGCATAACGATTGGACTCTGGATCAATGGAAGAAGGTCATGTGGTCTGATGAGTCCAGATGGACCCTGTTCCAGAGTGATGGGTGCATCAGGGTAAGAAGAGAGGCAGATGAAGTGATGCACCCATCATGCCTAGTGCCTACTGTACAAGCCTGTGGGGGCTTGGCTATGATCTGGGGTTGCTGCAGTTGGTCAGGTCTAGGTTCAGCAACAGGATGAGCTCCAAGAATGAGGTCAGCTGACTACCTGAATATACTGAATGAGCAGGTTATTCCATCAATGGATGTGTTCTTCCCTGATGACACGGCCATATTCCAAGACGACAATGCCAGGATTCATCAGGCTCAAATTGTGAAAGAGTGGTTTAGGGAGAATCTTTGGGACGTGCTGGAGAAGGCTTTGTGCAGCAGTCAGACTCTACCATCATCAGTGCAAGAAAACTTAATGCAACACTGGATGGAAATAAATCTTGTGACATTGCAGAAGCTTATCGAAACAACGCCACAGCGAATGTGTGCTGTAATCAAAGCTAAAGGAGGGCCAACAAAATATTAGTGTGTGACCTTTCTTTTTGGTGGCGACTTTTTTTTGGCCAGGCAGTGTAGATCTGTCAAATCCTAGCATTTCATCGTGGTGTAGGAGACTGTTTTCATGTTCAGTCTGCATGAAAAACTCAGAGAGACCGGTTATAATCAGAAATAAGATTTAAAAAATGGTATTTCAATGTTCCACACCTTTAAAGAAAAACCATGAGAAAGCACAAATAACCAAACCAGATGGTAATAGTTTGTGCTATCGTTCAGCTGTTGAGAAAATAATCCAACATTACACACAGCAATTGTGAATGCCAAAGGTATGGGAACCTCTCATGTTCACAGTTATTGTGTGTGAAATCAGAGCTAGGTGTTCTCAGTCTGTCCAACAATGATCAGGTGGGATTGGGTGCCCCGTTTCATTTACAGAACAGGCTCTATCCAAGTCCGATCCACACAGAACGTGTTGTGGAACAACGAAACCGTCGGCCAATGCACATTTAGATAGGGTTTTCCCAAATGGAGGAAATTCAATCATTTTTATCTCCTCCCAGGAGTGTACAACCAACAAGGATCAGTTAAAAACCATGTGAGGTAGAATAACTCCCTTTTGGAATTCTAATAATTTATTTTAGATGTAAAGGAAGGTGAAAGTTGCAATCCAGCACACAAACCTTGGAAACATGAAAGTGGTAGTGTCATGGTTTGGGCCTGCTTTCCTACTTCTACATCAGGTTAGGTTGCATGAAATCTGACTTTTACTTAAGGAAATGTTAAAAAGATGATAGAAGAGACAATAGAATTAACTTTTTTTTGATAATGCTTTGAAAAAAAAAAACACAAAATTTTATCCCATAAAATGCAGCTGCGTGGCCTCAGGTGAACACTTTGTGTAATTTTCACAGAATTCTGGGCCAAACCAACATCTATGGTGGTTCAGCTGCTAACTACAATGTGTGGCTTAATTTGTTGTTACACAGGAAAGTCAAAATAAACCATATTACCATTTATGTTTGCACAAAATTCAACAATTCCAATTTCCTTTTTTCAACTAAGGGACGCTTGAAGACTTTTGCTAAGTTGTCTCTTGTTGTTTTCCGTAAGGTGGAGCTGGAACCAGTCGATCAGCTTAGCTTAGCATAAAGTAAACAGTTAGCCTAACTTGCTCCACTGTTCAGTTCAAGCTTCTACGGTTCAAAACTGGACAACAATAAACAGGATTCCTGTAAAGGTTCCCTTTAAATTGTATTCTTTTTATATATCCTGAACTTATTTTGACAGATTGCACCACAGGCAACAGAAAACAGAACCACCAGAGGCCTGAACAAACGTCTGCTTCTGCAGCTGTGGTAAAGGGAAGATGAACTTGGGCCATCTGAGCAAATAAAAGGTAGAAAATGCACTCAAACGAAGGATGACTCAACCCTGTTGTTCATGTTTAACTTCCACTTACTGGATCTTTTCTGTCAACATGATTCAACATGAGGCGCACGTCCATTCTGCTCCCACTTCCCCAGTCATGGCCGAGCCTTGCTTCATCCTGTTGTTTCACATTCCAGTTGCACCAGCGCTGCTACACAACTGTCTCATCAGCACTTCTCGCTTCCTCAAAACCTTAGTGACTGAAAAACACTGCAGGATGACTGACTTCAGATCAGGAAGAACAGTCTCTGTGGTCCAAGAATGATCCCAACCATGCGAACCGCACTGAGCCCAGAACAGCTGTGAACCCTGCTGATTCGACATAAACCTAACGCTGTTTTTCTTCTTCTTTTGGAATGCATTATTTTGACACAATCACATTTGATTTCATACCAGTGTATGTCGCAGTTGCATCGAGGAGAAGCAACAAGGAGAAATGAGAAGACGGCGGGAAAAATAACACATAAGAGAGCTTGTTTTGAGAGCCCCAATCGTTTATTACCCTCGATTTTCAGGGGCTGAAATTTCAGCCTCTCTTTGAGGAGAAACTCGAACCGGTGGTCCAGCTGTCCGCAGCCTGCCAAAGTTGAGAAAACCTCAAATGCACACGTTCTCCAGGATCCGCAGCCTCCCCCTTCCTCCCTCATCTCTTTCAGCCAGGTAATCAATGGGCAACCCACACCCAAACACTGCATGGCTGCTGGAGGGATCAGGACGAGTCCTGCAAACAAATCTGTCTCTCAGCTGGGTGGCGATGCTCTGACTTGCATGGAGGGGAACAATCTCAAATATTTCCTCTTATTTTGGCCCATTTCCCAACTTAAACCATTACTACCATCACAGTGAAATCCACAAGTAAGGTTCATTGTAAGGGCTGAAAATATAGTTTAGATATTAAATAGTTTAGTAGGAAATAAAATATATTTAGGAGATTAATCCAGTCTAAAATCACTCTTCTCCATTTCTTATCTACAGCAGAGCAACGGAAGGCCGCTCCAAAAGCAGAGTGACTCATTATCCGAGCCTCGGTCACACACAGGGAATTAGTGACCTTGGGCACCGGACAATGAGGAGTTGTCTAAACTGCTTCTCTTATCAGGCTCTGGAAAAAAGTATCAACAAATCTCTCCAGGCTTAACTCTCCCACAGCCTCCTCTCCTCCGCTCAGACACAAGGAGAAGTGTTTCCATGGCGATCTGGAGTATAACTTTTATCCGACGTCATAAATTTGTAGTACGGTAAATCACAGTCATTCCAAATCTTTCCTATAACATTTTCTCCTCCTCGGAGCCAAGCGTTTCCTAAATCTGCACCTGTTTGCACTCATTCCTTTTTAATCTACAGATGAATTTGGTCACACAGGTGGTGTTTTCGTCTTGCAGAGCCTTGGAGCAGAGTCAGACTGAACTTTTTCTTTTTTTTGTTCAAACCAGACTTCTCAGAAGTGAAGGACGAGTGCAACAGGCTTATGAATGTCTGCACTCAAGCTAGCATTAGCACATTAAGGGAGCAATTTAAATGAAGCTGTAAAACTCAGCCGTACGGACTTGTGGGCAGCGATTTAGCGAGCCGCTGTTCTTTACATCCAACAGAACCAGAGCATTTGTGACTAAGTCACATATCAAGTCCTGTTTAGGGTCTGCTTTGGTCTTCAGCAACATTGCTCCCTCCTGTGTTGCACAAATGCTTACAGTAATCACCAAATGTTGTTTGGTCTGCGGTGGAAGCTGATAGATTGTTTATCAGAGCGTTTTTGTGCTGCAAACAGCTGCATGGAGCAGAACTATTGGTGCTGAGAATCAACCAGAACTCTAAAGTTGCAAGAGGAAAAATAATTGAAATATCCTTGGAGAAATGCCTCATAGGGCTCACAATGTACAAACTTTAGCAACCAAGTTACATCTTGTCTTGTGAAGCATTGCTTACTCAAGCAAAATTATTTTTGCATACAGAGTTGTGATCAAAGTTTCTGTTTGGTACGACTTCTAGTCACTATACACCAAATTTTGCAAATCTGCAAGACTCATAACTATTGTCTTCTGCTAATTAGAGGAAGCTAACATTGCAGCTATGCACACTTGTTTTGTAAGGAATGGTTCATGCATCAAAGTAATAATGTCAATTCTTGACCGATTCTTCCCTTCTGACAATCTAAAGGACATGCCCGACCACCAAAATGACTCTAAAGATAATCTTCTCAGATATTCCTGGCGTGTGTGGTGTGTTACGAGTACTTGGGTCTGCTCAGAAGCACGTCGGGACCGCGCCAATCATAAATCAGGGATACTCAACATGTTGAATTGTCTTTCCCCAATATCTCATCATGTGTGGTATACCCTGAAGACAAGCAAGCAAGCAGCCTGATTAATGTGATGTATAGCCAATCAAAAAGCTAGGTGACAGAGGCACGCTGCACGTAGCAAGAGGATTCCAAATCTACCTCCTCTTCCATCATGTTTGACTACACCAAAATCATATTTGATCATTGAAGAGGTTTTGTGAGATTTCCAATCTGGCCTGGAAATGTTGGTGAATGAAATCGGTTAATGTTTGGTTCTTCTCTGAATCAGCATGGTGGTCTGGTTCTTGTTTAGGTTGTTTATAATCATGTCCCACGCCATCATGTCCAGAGATGAGCCATACAAACACTGTGGCTTATCTATGTTCAACAGTAAACTTTATTGGCAGAATTCTGATCAGACATTGTTGAATTCTTGAATCTGCCATGTGGCGGCCATGTTGAATTTGAATGACTCCAACAGAAACACAGTTGTACCTGTTATGATTATTCTCTGACAGTTCCATTAAAAATGTATTGTGGTTCATTTAGCTAACACTGCAAACAGCTCTTTTGCCAGGAGGTGATAATAAAATAAAAACATAGTTGCATAACTTTAGGACATGCTATGGAAATATGGTGATGTGTTGAGGTTTACTTAAAATTATTATTCACTGTACTTTCTGCAATTCTGGTGTTGTATTCAACATGCCAGGTTTAGATGATACCAATGTTATCCAGTAGTCAACAAGTGACAGAGGAGGCTGGGAGCAGAGGCAAAATGTTCACGGACCAGCAGATGTTTCAGCTTTTGGGTTTTTGGCTACAAAAGAGCAATTAAGGGCTACTCTTAATGAGGCTGGCAGCCGCCCCATAAACTGTCTGGTTCAGTGAAAGAGTTGCTCATTAGGCAAAACGTCTCCGCCGCCCCCCACCAACACCACCCTTCTGTTGCTGCTACCTAGCCTGGAACAGGAAGTTATGGATCAGAAATGTGAAGGAAAACACTGTATGCCAGCTTAAAACAGAGTTGCTTTTTATTATGTCAGGCTTTGCTCACTCTGAGTCTCATGTGCGTGTTCCAGTGTGTCCTCGTATGTCGACATGTTTGTTGTGAGCCAGGCCGAGTGTGGAAATGATGCACATTTTCCATGAGGCAGCTAAGTGTGCACCTCCAGCACAAAAAGCCAGAACAGTCAACAGACCATTACCGACGAGGATGGCGAAATTAAAATACCAAAAAACCAAAATGGAGGCCAGATCTTGTTTTCCCACCAGTCGTTTCTGTGCACCATAAACGTCTAATTTAGCTAATAAAGAGCAAGGACCAGAAAAAACAAGAAAGACTTTGAAGAGCTGCCTTACAGGCACAGATTTGTTAGTCAACCCCATGTTTCCAAATCAGGACTCCACTGATACCAAGCATTAAGTCAATTACCACACAACTACACACAGTGCTTTGCCCTTACGAGTTCCATCTGATTTTCCTTGTAAACATCAAACAAAGAGAACCTGAATAAATACAAAATACAGTTTTCAAATAATTATTCAATTTATTAAGATTAAAAAAAAGCTATCTAAACTATCCTGGTCCTGTGTGAGAAGGTAAGTCACATTATTTGGAAAGTTGAGTTCAGATTCAATCCATTGGATTGGCAGACCGGGGTGGTGATCCCCCTTTATAAAAGGGGGACCGCAGGGTGTGTTCTAACTACAGGGGGATCACACTCCTGAGCCTCCCTGGTAAGGTCTATTTAAGGGTTCTGGAGAGGAGGGTCCATCGGATTGTCGAACCTTGGATTCAGGAGAAGCAATGTGGTTTTCGTCCTGGCCGTGGAACACTGGACCAGCTATACCCTTAGTGGGGTCCTGGAGGGTGCGTGGGAGTTCGCCCAACCAATCTACATGTGTTTTGTGGATTTGGAGAAGGCGTTTAACCACGTCCCTTGGGAGGCCCTGTGGGGGGTACTTTGAGAGTATGGGGTACCATGAGGTAGTATCCTGGGGTCTTGTTCACGAGTGAGGGAAAGATGGAGCGCAAGATCAATAAGCGGATTGGTGCTGAGTGTACAGTACTGCAGGGGTTGTACTGGTCTGTCATGGTGAAGAGAGAGCTGAGTCAGAAAGCGTAACTCTCGATTTACTGGTCAATCTACGTTCCAACTCTCACGTGTAGTCACAAACTTTGGGTAGTGACCGAAAACAAGATTGTGGATACAAGCGGCCAAAATGAGTTTTCTACGCAGGGTGTCTGGGCTCTCCCTTAGAGATAGGGTGCGAAGCTTGGTAACCAACCCCTTAATGCTTTGTGTCAAGCGAGGAGGCATTGGGTCCCATTTTTAAGGTGTTTGGTATGACCCAACCGTGGATTTGAACCCACGATCCCCCAGTCTCAGGACGGATACTCATACCACTAGGTCAGGTGTTCCCAAATTGGGGGTCGGGACCCCCAAGATGGTCCCCACAATTTTGTCTTTGCTGAGGTTGTGAGGTTAGCAAGATTTTATGTGTAAAAATTACATTTATAAAATCCCAATAACACACCCTACAGTAAAATCAGAACTCCATATAAAAGTTATAATTCTGTATGTGTGTATAAAGTTTGTACATGATCACATTTAATTTGTGTATGCGTGTAGGATATGGGTTTGGACATGGGCAAGGGGGTCCTCAAAGAAAACATTTTGGGAACCCCTGCACTAGGTCACTGAGCTGGTCCATTAGCAATTAGCATTCATGAACTCACCCATCTTAGCATGCGTCAGGGAAGGATGTTGTTGGTTTAGCATCCAGGAGAGAGCAGTGCATGATTCGGCTAGTAGAAGCTAACGTTAGCATTAGCAACTCCACCACATGGCAGAACTCCTTCATGCTGTGTTGTTTGTGGAGATAAAACATCAACGTTGCAGAGCAAACAGAGTCAGTGATAGAGTTGTGTTGCTGTTAGACTCCAAGTCCTGCCGTTTTCTGCACACCTTGTGAAACAAGTATTGAAAAAAGTGAACTTGGCTTTTAAAACTTTAGGCAAAGTCATCTGTGGACTGATGAGAAAAGAGTGGACATTTCTTGAAGGTATTCATCTCACTCCACCTGGAGTACGACTAACACTAAGACATACCAACAGTCACACATGGTGGTGGCAGTGTGATGTTCTGGAGCAAGGTATCCTTGCTGTAACTGAAGGAACCATGAATTCTGCTCTCTAGCAGAACATCCTGAAGGAGAATGTCTGACCTTTGACCTTAAACAGGCCGTTCCAGCTGGAAAAGTCAACAATGTAGACAAATCATAACAATTCTGCAGAGAAGAGTGGGACATAACTCTTCTACAGTAGTAGTTGTCTCCAGGAGTGTTTAGGAGGCCTTTGATAAAATCCTTATTTGAAAACAGGATCTTTCTACTCAGATTATCTTTGAAACTCACATTTGTTTGCTGATCTGAAATATTTTTGCATAATAAAAACATTTTCTACACCTCTGTAAATCAAGTCTATTTAACTTCATTTCCTGATGATTTGGTTTGGAAGTAAAATAATTGTATAGTTCCTCCTCCACCAGGAAGGGATACTCCAGTCTCCTGCTATGTGGCGGTGCCTGTCCCCAGACCTGTCTGGCACCAGGAGGACCTGGCACAACGCTCCCTATTGAGCCTTCCACAAGAACTAGGTCATTTGCAAATCTCCCACTGGACACATGAAGAGGAAAGAAAATAAACGTGGAGATGAACAGAGCTCGACAGGAGGTGGACGAGCTTCCTGTGAGGGCCACAAAGGGATGCTGAGAGCGAGGTTAAGATAATGCAAAGCTGTGATAATGTAATGCCATTCCTGGTGTTAGCCATAGCCGAGGACGCCGTCTTCCTCCTGATATCTAAGTCTTCCTTTCATTGTTCTGTATTTTGCATGTGACACGGCTGTCCTACGTTTCCTCCTGCTGAGCCCCATAATATTTATCCTGTCCTATAAATCATGCAGGGATTTTTCTAAAATCCCACATCGCTTTCATGATGCACTGCAAACAGGCCCTGGCTGATGCCTGATAGCAATTAGGAGGAATCGATAAATAAAGTTGCAACACATCTATTGTTCACATGAGCGCGAAGCCTAAGACAAGTTTGCAGGCCGAGGCAGCACACATGTTGTTGTCATCACAGCTGAGACGAGGCTTCTAGAAATATCTGGTGGAAACCAGGCGTGCAGGAAGTGAGAAGAAAAACGCTCAGATGAGAGGCGGGAAATCAGGTGACTTGAGTTTAATTGCTTCTCCCCCCCTCATAGCTCTACAGCAGAAACACAATCATTAGGGCCAAACACAACTGCAAAAAAAAAAAAGAATCCTGCATCTGAAAGAGCCATATTTCCTTCAGTGAAAACACTAAAGTTCTCAGTCAACAAGTCCGCTGAGTTTTGGAATCGATCCCCGCCCCCACATCCTTCCTTCACCGTGAAACTTAAGCGTATGTCTGCCAGATGTCCGAAGCAAAGAAAGAGGGGATATGAAAGAGCTGAGGACTTCCAGAGGTGTCTTATATCGGGGGAATTATTATCCTAATGATATAATATAACACATGCCGTCAGTGCCTCCAGGAGGAACAACTCCCTGCTCCCCCGTCTCTTTCACAGAGGTGACTTTTTAGATAAGCCGCTCACATAAAAAGCACAAGAGGTTTCAGTTTTCGGTCTAAGACGGAGTAAAAGTCACATTCGTATCTTTTATTTTCATATGCAAAGCAGATTTCTAAATAAAGTTTACGGACCTCGTGACAAAAATTGTAAAATACCTTTTTGTTTATTTGTTTTTTTACAACCACGTAGGTAAATTTGATCGTGTGAGTTGTAGTTTAACCATGTAGCTCATACAGGCCGGGCTAGATGGATATCTAGCTCTAAGCCCCTGGAGTATTTCAGTGAATAGATGAGGAGGAGGGTAGACAGTACCTGACATTTACTCAGTGCTGCAGGATAGACAGGCCATTGTCTTTGATGAAATGAGAAACTCAGCCGCAGAAGGGCGAACGAGGGAGAAAAGAGGCGGCGTAAGACAAGCTGATATCAATCTAATGAAATAATAGCGACTGCTCTGAAGTGAATATCTGGGATATCTAGACGTTTTACCCCTATTGTCAGACTTCTTGACCTGCACAGATGTGAAGAAGGATGAACTCTGATTAACTCTCCCTGCTTCCAACAGAGCCTTACAGTTACCCGCTTATGAGGCCGTTGTTGTGTTTTGACTAATAGAGACATAAACACCCGCAGAGAGACAATGGACAGAGCCAGACGAGCCGCACATATGGCCAACAGAAACAAACATGTAAGGTAAGGTCCAAGCCGAGGAGCACAGGCTGTCCCCTGATCTGGTTCAGTTTGCTGTGTGTTTGTGCGCTCGGCCAGACCAGCGAGCTTCCACAAAAACAGCACAAACCACTCAGCATCCAGAGGAAAAGAGGAAGGGAAAGAAGAAGTCAAGAGCTGGTGAAAGGAAGTGAGACTGAGGCCAGTGAAACATCTGCTCAAGATCCTTTTTAGTGCAGTCCTCTTCTAGCAGAGCGTTTTGTTTGTCCGTGAGTCAGGAACGCAAGCCAGCCCCCACCACACACACACACACACACACACACACGCTCATGGATGTGTGCACGCTGAGGGAGAAGTTAATAAGTCAATAGGACACGGCTCCATATCTTATTGGGCCTTGTTTTAGCGGCGAGTCCGGGAGAATAATAAACAGGACCGACACAAATCAATGTTATCTTTTCACTCATGAGGGTGAAAGAAGCGAGCCAACGAGCCAAAAAGAACAAAAAGGAACAAAGGAACAAAAAGGAAGAGAAAAAAGGAGGGAACAGGAGAATGAAAAGCCCCCTTCTGACTCACACTGACCCACATACATTTGCTCAGCCTTTCTGAGGCTCGCTCTCTCTTGGCAACCAGCAGCCTCTGTGAAAGAATCCCAGCGTTCAGCCAAAGGCAAAGCCCATGTGAGGGGAGGCGAGGGGAGGGGAGGATGGCAGAGACAGAGAAACAGAGGGAGATGTGGATGGTTGGACGCTAGACTCCTCCTTTTCCTCCTCCTCCTCATGAGGGCCTGTTGCTCCTGGCAACCAGTGCTCAATGGATTCCTCCATATCCAAGAGGCTGAGCACGCACACACTTTAGCAGAAAAGTAGAAATACGAACTTGTAGACTGTTAAACTGCATCTAAGTACTTGGCAACAACCAGCAAAATATAAGGTAACCACAGCGCTGTGAGAAGTATTTGCCTCCTTTACAGATTTCTTCTGTTTTTGTTTTTTAACCAGACTTCAAGCTGCAAGAGCAAATTTGGAAAACAAATTACCTTAACTGCTTTCTATCATAGTATAGCTATGAATATAATGTGGAGATTAAAAAAAATGAATAAAGCACAGCTCTGAGAGCAACTACTGGACCATCCGACTGCTGGTCTCGCCTAACCGCTGCACTTCCCTGGGTCCTCCACTCATTCCACACTCACGTACTTAGCAACAGAACACCACTGGTGTAAGGTTCTCCTCTCAATAATATCAGAGAAGGGGAAACAGCCGACTGCTACCACTTCAACTTTAGGACAAACTACCAGAGTCCCAAAAAGAAAAACACCATTTGAATTCACGAACAACAAAAGACGTTTTACCTGCAACAGTTTCAGCTTCTCGCCTGAGGCCTTCTTCATGGGCTGGGGCAGATTCTTGCCTATCAAGACAAAACGTCTTTCTACTATTGGTTTTCAACACTATTATGGGGTCGAAGGTCAGACATTCTCCTTCAAGGTTTTCTGCTAGAGCAGAATTCATGGTCCCACCAATTTCAGCAAGTAGTCAGAAGCAGCTGCAGACCATCACACTACCACCACCATGTCTGAGTGACGGAACGGGACACACACCTTCCATAAAGTTCTATTTTTGGCTTGTCTGTCCACAGAATGTTTCCATAAAGATGTTTTTTTTAAATGAAAGACCTGTTTATGTGATGCTTTTGGTCAGCAGAGGTTTTGTCTTTCTAATTGTTGAATAATGACCTCAGACCAGTTTGTGTAATGTAACTTTCTGGTGATGTGAATGGACATATTTAGTTTGACGCGTATTTCGAGAGCACTTTTGCTTTAACAGGATTAGTACGTTCCTAAAAAAAACTTGCTGTGGTGAATCCTTTACATGTCTTCTGCCTTCTGGTGGAGGATTACCGGTACTGCAGATGGAAGTGACTAATAGTGATTAATATCGTTGTATTGTTAAATAAATATAATAGATAGTCACGTAGTTCTTACATTAGCTAATAATTGTATTTTGGTATATTGTGTATGAAGCTGTGTTAGAATTAGAATTAAGCAAATCTGACGTGTCTTTATCATGTTAGGTTGGTGGAAAGGTGGAAATTTAAATTCTCGTTACAGCGCTCACACACATGAAGTGGTTTTGTGCAACATCCACCCAAAAAAAATCCATATTCTTCACCTTCGGTTTATTGAAAGACCCTAAAAAGAGACAAAAGTGAATGATTCTGGTACACAGGTTCAGAGCAGCAGCTGCATTCGGTGGACAAACTAAAAAGAGACTAGTCCAAGGTTTTAATAGGGGGTTTGATTGGGGTGTCCAGACTTGTAGCCTAATGATGGATGAATGCAGAGCCTTCTAAGCTCCAGTGACATAATCAGAGAGCTGTAGGTCAGCGAGTGACAGCTGAGTGGCTGTAGCGAACGGGAGAAAGGGCCCTTTCAGCTCCAACGTTCACGGACGCTGATCCAAGTTCATTAGCAGTCAGGCTGGCTGCAGGGCCTGCTGCAAGCCTCTCTAAGCAACACATGACACACACATACAGATGCATTAGCAAAGCTCCCAAAGCCCGAACATCACACAACAGGCAGCTTTTTCTTCTTCTTTAAGCGAATCCGTTTTCATTCCTAATGATCCAAGGCTGTGATTTTACGCCCCTCTCCTCGTCTTTTAAAGACCCTGGCAACGTGTTTTATCTATAAACAATAAAAGGTTTTGGCCTTAAACATTTTTCTCTGGTTTGGCGTTTTCACTAGTAATCATCTATACACTCTCCCTTCTTTTCCTGCCATTAAGCAACGCCGGAGCCAAACCCGCAGCCCAGCCAAAGAACCTGATAGTCGTGGAACCGATGCAGCACTCCCCCCCACCTTGGAATGCATTTCTGCTGCGCTGCACTTTTCACCATCCATCAGGGAATGGATGAAGCCCCCCTTCCTAAAAAAAAAACCCCACCCACGTCCACCCACTCAGGCACAAACACACCACCACTTACTTTTTAAGCAATTGCCTGAAAGACCTCATGGGGCCTGTTCTAGCTGACTGACAGCTGTGGAAAACAACCATTTAACTTGATCTTAAAACTACCAAGACTAAAACAAATGTAACTCCTATACTTTGATTTTATTTCTCCTCTCCCATCATCACAACAATAATAACCCCAACAGAAGGAACAGAGCCAAGTCCATTCCTATTCCTGCTCAGTCTAAGGATCCCTGCTCTACACCAGTCGTTGTTTACTTGGAATATCAGGGTTTAATAGCACGTTTCACTTTAACGGGCTCGCACAAAAACCCACAAAGAGCCACAAACACTCACACCCTGCTTCTCATAAATGACCACAACTGAACACAGACAAATTCCACCCCCAGTACTCTTTTCAGCCCCTCTAACCACAGCGGCAATCCGGGAGAAAACGGCGACTTCGACCAAACATTCCTGTTTTTTCTGCTTCACTTTTCAGGACGTGAGCTTGTGTTTCAAAGTCCACAATTTCCAGACACACACACCGGCTCCCACCTCACACAGGCCCTGATTTGAGTCATCCCTCCCACGCTCATTTCCTCCATAACGCCCCCGAATCATGCCGAACTGATACGTCTGATGAGTGGGCCTGAAGCATGTTTAGTACATCGGTTTGCAGAGGAAGTATTTTCAGCTGTCCAACCTGTCTTTGCTTTCTGAACGGTGAAGAAAAGTGACTTGCATCCCAACATGGAAGGCCTCTAGTTCCTGTGGGAATTATTACATTGCCCCCTGGTGGCCATGACATGCCCACATCCCTCTAAATAACACCACCTAACTCCTTCTCTGTGATGACTCAAATTAAACGCCACATTCATTATGTAATCGATTACTTTAACCTGTGCCATAATAAAGTCAGGTAATGAACACGGAGCTGCTCGCCACGCCCTGCCGGGGATGCTCTGCATATGTTCCCTGCTACACTGAAGATGACGGTTTTATAAAGGTATCACCCTGGTTATGACCCAGTTATTGACCCAAAAAAGACACCTGAGACTTTCCTCCACCCTGGGATCACTATTGTGCAGTGGGTGTGAGTGCAAAATGTAAGACTGGCTTACATGTGGCAAAATGTTGCTTTTACTGTTAATCCCCAAGGCAAGGCTTGAATGAAACTATGCAAGGATCAACGTGATGATGCCAAAATTAGCTCACATAAAACAGGTAGCGCCTTACTGCTGTACATAAAAGCAGTTTTAAGTATTCAGTGTAAATGAAGCACCAACTGAGACTAATAATTTAATTTAAGCTTCAGAAGTGTGAGCTTGTTCTAATATTTGTTTTACAAAAGCTTCTCTATTTTTGCAAATAAAGAATGGGTCAGAATCTGGTTCCTGAACCTGAACCTCCAGGTGAGTGTTGCTTCAGACTCAGGTGGTTTCACTCCCAGCTGTTTGCTCTCCAGACACATAATGTTTAACTTTCTAAACCTCATAAAAGCGTTTTCAGCTCTTTTGAAGCGTGGTTTGATGCACTTAAACCATCTCAGTTGGTAGAAATGGAGATTAATCATGTCTGGATTGAGAAACTAAAGTTAAAATTCATCCGTAGAGTTTAAGTGCTCTTTCATAACACTGTTAATTTAGCTTTACAGAGATGTTTACATGCAATTCAATGATTATAAGAATACATGGCAAAAGTAGCTAGCCATAGCACGTTCAGTGCAGCTAAATATCAGAATATTTCTGCAGGAATAATCTTGAAATGAAATCTAAGCGTATTTAAAACACTGTTCTTGTGATCAGGTACGACATATTTGAGACTGGACTGGTTTGAAATGTCAATAATTTACTTTGGGTTTTGCTTTGCTGTAACTAGCAGTTAGCTCTTCAATCCATTCAGAAATAATCTGTATTTCTTCAAGCTGGGGTTGTTTAAAAGACTATCTGCTGCAGGTAAGATACTTAAACCTGTTCATGACTTTCTCACTTAACCTGCAGTTCTGAGGTCTCCTCTGCTGCTTCTCAACTTTGATTCTCATCTGGAGTTCTGAAACTACAAGAACCTGACCTGCAAAGACCAGTGCAACCTTGCCGGTGCCTTAACTTGACTTTTTACCTCCTTGTCCCTTACTTGAGCAGGTTCTGGCTGCACTATAAGAGGAGCATAATAGCTTCATTGATTCAGTTGCAAGTTCTGACCTGCCCATCTTGCCAACGTTGCGGGCAAGCTGCAGGGTGAGCAATGTAATAACAATAATAATACTAATAAAACCTCTTTAAAACTGCTATTAAGCCACATTAAGTGTATTTGCAAGGAAGGATGATGTTTTCACACACTGGAAAGGACGTTCTACATAATGGTGCCATTCTGCTATTTTGAAAAAAGCCAAATAAAGAACAACTTAACAGAAAAAGAATGAATCACAGGTTTTTCTGCTACTTTTTATTTCCTGTGTGGTTGTTTGGTTTCTGCTGATGTGTCTCAGAAAAAGAAGACGGAGAAGAATAACAAGTTTCCAGCGAACAGAATCAGCATCTCACATCTGTTGCTGAAGGCTTCTTCACACATGCAAGTATTCCAGTTGTTGCTGAATGAACTACATTTTAAACACCAGTCAACACACTGGAGCTGCAGCTAGAGCAAGTCAGAGTTCAACAAGAATGCTCACACAGCTAAATCACAATCAAAGAGGCCGTGAGGAGTTTAAATAGCTGATTACTCATTTGGGGTGAGATTAAAAGTTTTATTTTTATCAAAAAATATATTTTTGTTACCAAATACACAAAAGAGGGAACAACTAATGATTTAATTATAGCACAAAGGTCTTTGTCTGCGTGAAATTCTGATAGAGATGAGTAATTTTTTGACTCAAACGCCGACTCAGACGGCATAAACATCAGAGACAAAGTCAAACCAAAAGTCTCAGAGACAGAGTCTCAGAGTTTTCTAGACAAATGACCCCTGCCTAATAACCTACCTGTTCATATGAGTTAGAAAATATAAAGTCAATGTTTTCCTACAACTGAGACCCTGCTGAGTCAACAAGGCCAGGTAAATGCAACTTTAGAGGACTGAAAGAAAACGTACTGATGTGAAACTATAGATCTGACAAACCGACATTATTAACACGTTTTCAAAGCTGATGATGAAAACATTTATTATTAAATCTTCAACATCTGCTGAATCTGGACCTTTATAATATATTCAGTCAAATAAATTAAACCTATATATTTTAAAAATTCATTAAAAGGATCGTCAGACTAATCTCAGGTGTGTTTCAGGGTTAAAGTTAATGAGTTATTATGGAATGACCTCAGTTTGGAGAAAAATGTTTGCATTGACACAAGTGACTGATGAGCTAACAGCTAGTCTGAGTGCAACCAGGACCAAAATGGCTCCAATCTCAAAGATAGCAGGCCCTGCAAGTGTTGTTCTTATTAACATTTGCATTGTCAGTTTTTCATCACACATTTATTTACACAACCTGCTTCATTAGCAGCAGCACTTAGAGTGCCCCCAGTGGTCACATCTGGCAGGACTTCCTTTATATTTTTGTAGAAATAACCATGTAAATCAAGTTTAACACATTAAAACAGTTTAAATAATAATAACTGCATTAAATGTTACAAAATCTTGTAGACGGGAGGATTTAAAGATGGCAGCAACACACTTTGGGTTGGCTATGATTGGACTAGTGGTTAGCTCATCCTTCTGTAAGAATATAATCTCCTAAAATACAATTAGTTATCCACCACTTAGTGTTGGATTAAAATATGATTATTTTTAACTTTTATACAGAGCACACATGAAAATGACTGAATCAAACATCTAAACTTTTTCTCAAAGGACATATTTTGAATGCACACGGTTTAGCAGCTGTTCCTAATCAGCAAAACAAAATCAGTCAAACTGCAGGAATCTACATTCCTAATCTGGTTTGTGCATTCTGAACATTTCTGTGCACTGACTTTAGGAAACGGACACAAACCAGAACAATGATCAGTAATGACTTTGATAATGATTGTTTGAGTTCATATCTGTAGAAATGTGCTGAATCCAACTTTTTGCATCACTGGGTATAACTGGGCTGCAGCTCAGTTTGTTTATCCATCAGAAGATGGATTTCAGAAGCATCAGAATGCAGAAGAAAAGAGATCTAAGTGCCTTGACTGCAGCATGGTTGTTGGTACCACAGACAGGCTGGTCTGAGTATTTCAGAAACTCATGAACTAGTTGGGATTTTCACCCACAACCATCTCTGGGGTTTCCAGTGGGGAGAGAAATCCAGTGGGCAACAATTGTGTGGATGGAAATGTCTTGTTGAGGTCAGAGGGTTATACTGGAGGAAGCTCAAATAACCAAAGTCTGTAGAAAACCATCTATGAAGGTGTTCCTAATAAAGTGGTCATTTGTTGACAAACCAAAGCAACAGAAATAAACACCTTTTCCCCCCACTGTACTAAAATAAACCTTTCTGATCTGATCTGATCTTTGAATTTATCAGATGAAAGTCAAAGAAATCAAGTTCATGCACGGCCCATGGCCAAGAGCTTTTTCTCCGACTGTCAACAAAAACAGCCTCGTCAACTCCTGCCAGGTATTCCTCACAGACAGGTGTAGCTTCATTCTCCAGACCCACACCGTCAGGAGGTTTGTGTCAGTCAACCGTCCTCTCTCCCGCCTTCCTTTTTGCCTTATCTACTCAAACGGACACTTTGCCTTTTATCTGCATCTTTAACAGCCCTTGGCATTTCACATCTGCTCCGACAAACTCCATAAACACTATCAAAAGCTCCGTATCACAGTCAATCACCTGCCGTTGGTCTGAATAAACAGCCGGCTAGGACTTTGGGCTGAATGAGTAACGATGGACTAAAGTACTCCGCTGTATGCATGCATGTACGTGCCTAATATTAGAGAAATGACTCCTTTAAAGTGAAGCCAACTTGTTTGAGAAGCTTTGAGTGTAAAATGATCACTGAAGAATTTATTGACTTTGTGCAACGAGCACATGTGAATTTCTTTAGATGATACTGAGACTTTGGAATTGACTTACAGGGGCTCTCAACTGTCCCCAATGACAAGGCCACACACTCAGAGGCTACCACACACTAAACACACAGACCGCAATCAACGCAGTGTTTCCCAGGTTAGGAGGGGTCCAGATGGGCTGAGGGGGTGGACGCTCAGATGGACCACATTCTTGAGAAAATGTAAACCTGCCAGGGCATTTTTTCAGAATTGGGTGGTCCGCCAGAGTAATGTGGAACAGGCGAGGACGCATAAAAGCACCAACTGTTGGTGTGCTGTGACGAGCAGACATCAAAGGGATCGGGCGCCCGCTGGAAAATGACCCGCGGTCCAGTCTGGCTCAGTCTGTCGCCCTCCGAACATCCGAGCTGCCGAGATCACAGCCCTGATGCAACAGATCTGCTTCGCGTCGTCCCAGGAGACGTGCAGATGCACATCACTGGCATCCCAAAGTTCTGGTCAGGACACCTGCTGGAAGGGATGGACAAACACTGAAGCAGCGGAGGCATTATTGTCTGGTTTTGTTCTTTGTTTTGGTTCCTTGTGTTTAATGTCAACCCCCTCGCTGTATTTCTACTCCATAGTATCTAGTTTTGATTTTTGACCTGATCCTCCTCTTCTGACAATCTTAATGACACCCCTGACCACTGTAATGACTCTAAAGATAATCTTATCAGAAATTCCTGCCGTGTGTGGTGCTCTGGTCTGCCTACATTATATCACAGTACAGGGTACTTTTGCAGATTTCTAAAAAATCATGCATAATTCCTGAAAGGGGGGAACTCCGAATTGTTGCTTTAACTTAGCTAACTGATCCGACTCATAGCTTAGTCATGCAAAAGTGTGCAACTAAGAATCAAAATGCTGGCAAGACCATGAAAAATTATATGCAATACTTTAGAAAAAAGAATTAAAATGATCATTTTCTGAAGAAAAGGAAATACAGTAGAGCTCTCTATAATTTAGGATTGGAATAAAGCGTCCCACAAGCTGTTGTTCCATTTCACTGGCAGTTTGTTCCTCTGGATTCAAATAACACAAAAGCAGGATTCCCCACAATCATGGTGCCCATTTATTGTCCCGCTGCTTTGACAGTCATTGTCTAGACCCGGCAATCTTGGCTTCATGTGAATCCGACCAAGTTGTTTTCCAAGTAAAATAGAACGAGGTCAATGACGAACTCACATAGAATGAGACAGAGCTGCTTACTCATCCAGCCTTTGGAAACAGCCATTCACAGAACTCACTGCTGTAGCATGTCAAAACCCTCAAACCTGCAATTCCAGTTTGCACAACCTACTTTCCATCTCTGCCATCTAAAACAGCCAGTGTGTGTGTGTGTGTGTGTGTGTGTGTGTGTGTGTGTGTGTGTGTGTGTGTGTGTGTGTGTGTGTGTGTGTGCGTGCGCGTGCATGAGTGTACGTGCCTTTCTGTTTGTGTGATTGACAAGTCAGAACAGCCAAAGCAAACATTAAAGGATCCCTGCGAGTGCTAATGAAAGGTTGAAGGGTGTGTGTTAGTGTGTTTACAGATGAAATCAATCACTGAGTTGAAGCGCGATGACTAAGAGAGGTCAAAGGCAGCCAAGGAGAAACAAAAGCAGAGCCCTCAGGTAGAGTTCCCACTGTTACATCACAATGACTGCAAGCTCGCTGTACTGTCTGGCCACCAGCTCTCTGCCAATCAGAGAGCTGCGTGATGGGAAGGGCTTGTCAAAATGATGGATGTGGATTAAAGACTATTAGGAGCTGGCATCAGTTTAGGGAGGAAAAAAACAGAGCAGAAACCTCAGACAAAAGGTCAGATCATACCTCAGTTATTTTAGTCTGCCATGAGCTCAGGGCTTTAGAGCCGACTCATGGTTATCCTCTGCAGTATGAGAGCGGGGAAGAGAAAACAGACTTTTATTTTGGTGGTGTTATACCTCAAGTCTTAAATGATTTACCGGCAGTGGCAGCAGAAAGGAGCGTCCTTGTGTTTTATTGTGTTTAAAATGTCACAGTAAAACCAGCAATCGTAAAAGACGCTGTAAAGTTGTGCTGGAAAGTTCATCCGAGCAACTTTATCTAAACTCAGCAAGTGTGCAGATTACTAACCCATCTGACTAGCGTTAACTTGGTTACTAAACAGCTGGAAGACAGCGAGTCAGAGCTCTGGGAGTGTGATCGACTGCTTTTACGCCTTGATATTTTAGCTCAGTATCTGTAGAATGAACTTGTGTTTTGTCCGTTTTTGGGTTTACTAAAGTTGATTTGCAGTGGCGGCCATCTTGAATTGGGTGACTCCAAAAATGAGTCAGATGTAGATGAACATCTAGGAGAACCATCCAGATTCTAGCCTTTGGCATTTCTTCACTCAGAGATAATTAAGGGTGGGTTGTTCAAAGGCAGAAAATAGTTGGAAAACTTTTCAAATCTACTAAATAAACAACTTTTATTGTTGTTTTTGTTCCTTATTTGAAGACTTTTTTGAAAACGTGTAAGAGACTGACAGAATGATTGAAGAGCTATTTTCTGGAGGTATTTAACTGTCAAAGAACAAGTAGTTGTGCTTTCAATGCACCTTTTTGAATGCAAACAGCTTTCTCTTGGCCATTTTACATGTACTTGTTTGGAATTTGAATATTTTACACTAAATATGTAATCTGAGGGGCATACGGCATCTGATACATCAGTCTGATCCATTTGAAAGCTTTCCCAACAAAACCCGAGCCTTGACCTCGGTCCATTTGTCATAATTACAGCCGACGTTGGAAACTTCACCTGTCTTGCTGAAAATGGCTTCAATCGAGCAACTTGTGCAGCAGTCACCTGCGAGCAATCACTCATCCACCTTCTCCTGTTCCTTAAAACACACACTCCTCCACATACAGTACCCACATCCTGGTCTACAGAGGGGCCATTCTACTGCCAGATGCTGGCGTGCAAAGCTGCTGCGGGCTCTTATTTTCATAACGACAAGTGAGATTTGTAGAAAGGCGGAGAGTTGTTGTGGAGAGTAGACATGATGTAAAATAACTTAACTGCTTCATAAAATGCAGCGAGGGGGGAGGGAGGGGGGAGAGGAAGGAGAAGCTCCCAGGAGGGGAACATGCGAGCTGAGGACCACAGTCGGACAACACAAACCAAGCTTAGGTCTGCGCCAAAATCAACATCAGCAAACCCAGCAGATGCTGTTTTGTTGTTTCTGCCAAATTACGCCTTTTTTTTCATCTAATTCTTTTGCTACTTGACCCTTTTGGTGGTGGTGGTGGTGGTGGGTGGGGGTAAACACATCTTCTCGTGCATATTTTCCCCTCTACTTCAGCTTTTATTTTTAATTTACAAGCATTTCATTGTGTTTTCTAATGAAAGCTTGATAACTGAAAAATCATGAACACCTGCCTGTGCACTTATGTTTTTACTAAAAACGTAAGAATTTTACAGTGAAATAATCACAAAACAGTCTAATGTCTTTATCATGTTGGAAGGTTACATTGAAACAGACTTCCCTCAGTTTTTCTCCCTTAAAAATGGCCAAACTGGGACGTAGTCACTGTTTACAATCTGTAGGCCCAAAGCGCGCCAGCTAACACCACTGCGTCAGCATTTATAATTCAACACCAGCCGGAAGCCTGAAGTGTATTTATCTACTTATCAACTTACTGTGAATGACTCACCTTCCATGAAACTCATGGAACAGCAGTGAGATAGTCACTCTTTGTTTAGAAACATTGATTGCAGTAACTAAATTTGACCACAGGATGTCATTCTTACTTCATTCTTACATCATGCACCTTTAAGTGTACGGTTTTATTTCTGCTTTTTCAGATTATTATTTTCTTAATTAGTTTTGTTTAACACAGTTTCATCTTCTCATCCATTGTTTCATTGGCTGTCCTCAACCACATGACAACACACTACGTTCTGTTCATCAAACTGTTATCTTTATTTTCCCACTAGTGAGTAAACTACTAAAACAAGGAAAAACTGACTTTAGTACAGACTGTTGGTCACAAATGGTCAGTGGCACCCCCAGAAAGGTTTCATAGGGGTGGCCATGAGGCCAGAGAAAATTTTAGGGTGGTACATCAAATTGATCCTTGTGGTAACTCTGGGAAATTTAGCCTGTAGTGAAATTTATGGTTTGTGTGAACATTAATATTACCTATTAAAGGACACTGTCTTCCCTGGGTGTGGACAGTGGGGTGGCCAGCAATTTTCCAGGGGTGGCCATGGCCAGCCCTGTCCACCCCTCGGGGGCGCCACTGCAAATGGTTCCAAATATCCAGCTTCTTCTCCATGTATGTTATGTGAAAATGCATCACTTCATTAGGAAATGTTTTATGTCTGAATGATTTATAAGGCAGTGTCCAAGAGCTGAATAAATACTACTAAAATGGTTAAAGTCCTTTGAAATGTTTTTGAGAGACCTTCAGAAGACTGAGGAAATGTTTCAGAACTTTGAGCCCAGGTCCAGGCAAAGTTTCAGGTCTTAGAAGGCAAAGTGAAAGTCAAGATTCAAGTCGTTAGCCGGGTCCAAATCAGGTCCAAAGTCCTTGAAGTTCAAGGCCAAGTCAATGTTGAGTCTCTGTTTCTTTAGGGCAAAGTCCAGTCTTTATTCTTTGGAGATCAGGTCTTACATAACCACCATGTGAGGTGATTACAAAGCCTTTAGCCCTTACAGGATGGATGTCAAATAAAGCTGTCTGCTTGAGTGAGGAACATTAACTCTGACACGTCTGTGCTGGCTGGAGACCAGCTGAAGCACAACCTTCCTCGTCACATCTCCATGGCGGAAAGCAGCGGAGCTCACAGGTGGCTCTCAGCAGAGTTCACAGCTCACCGCAGCACCTTGGAAATATCAGCTGTCAGTCCACGAATCAAAGCAGCTCTAAAAATAATCGCTGATGGTGCTTTCAGCCTCACCGCTCTCAGACGCCGGGGGCTGCGGGTGATGGAGGAATGGTTGGGGCCTGCACCACAAAACTGACCCAGGCAGGAAATCACACTGTTTGCCTTAGCTCTGCAATGGGGGCTTTTACTGAATAGTGTTGATGGTCAAAAAAGCAACAGCTATGAATGTCCAGCATATTTCATAATCAGACGTCATAGTGCAGCACACCTGTACAAACAGCGGGCGTACTGTAACCTCCTGTAGAAAAGAGAGTGAAAAGCCCCTCTGCGGAGAGTGTAGCTTACAGCATGGGCCATATTTGAGCTCACGTATGTTTTTATTGAATGAAAACAAACCGAGAAAGCTGTTGATCTGGGTGAGGGCTGCAGCGCTCGCCCACATACATCAAGTTAAAGAGTCAGTTGTTGATGTAAAGTCTCAGAAATAAGATATATGCAGAGCCCCTCAGTCCTGTTCAAGGCAAATCTGAAAGGCTGTACGATAATTAAAGGCCAAGAGCTTTTTGAATGAATGCAAATCACCTGGCAGAATGAACAGAGTTCTGCAACAAATCGTATTCTTCTTGTTTTATTTGCATGCTTTTCATTTGTGGTAATGACTATTCAGGACGAGGGAGAGGGATTTCTAAGCTTTTATGATCAAATAAATGAAAGTTTAAAGCCTTGAACTTTGATCTGCAGTGCACCCACAGCTGTCAAATGTATGACGTTCAATAAAAAATAGTTAAACATTTCCTTTTAAAACATTAGCAAGCATGAAGTTGCATGATAACATTCAATCAGAGGTTGATAACACTTGCAGCTCTTGCGTGAGCCGGCCTGTGCCGTCTCCACAGCTGGAGAAACGCCTCTGTTTCTGTTTCAGAAACGGACCGCTCAGAGTCATCAGGTATGGAGGCAAACAGAGACCCAAACACAGCAGCGCACGCCCAGCCAAAGCCACAGTCACTCAACTGAACAGCATCCCGGAGTTCCTCAAGTGAGACTCGGCCACAAACTGCCACATCTTGGAAGCGCCACACGGAAAACCCAAACCCTCCCATCCAACAGGCCGGTTCTTCTCCCACAGCTGGAAAACATGACGGCGGCTTATGCAACCAGAAGTCCACAAACTCACCTCCAAGCGATGAGTAATACTATTCAGATTCTTATCTTTGCTTGTCTGAACTGTAAAAGTTTTGTGTGCGCACGTGACTGCACACTCGGAGTCAGAACAAGAGTAAACAAACAGGTGGTGTGACAGAAGTGCTGTTAAATACAGTTAGGCCATAACTGTGATAATGACGGTTTGTGTGTACCTGAGGCCAAACGTTCCCCTCAGGCCCTTCATCACACCCTGAGAGGAGGGAACATTGTGCAAGAGCATTCTGCTAAACAGAAATTAGTTTAGACTATAACTTACCCTGACTAATCTTTAAAATATTTTAAACAGACTGACTCACATGTACACAGAAATGAGTCAGACCACCTCGATAGAACAGGATTCCCGTTCAAACGCATCAAGAGGTTTACAGATCGGTTTGTTGTTGGCCAAAACGAGTGACTGAAATCAGACTTGGTCAGGGGATGAATGACAAATTTATTCTTAAAGGAGCCAATTTCTCCAGTTGGATTCCATCAAAAACCAAACGATGACTGCAGAATGTTCTGAGTGCAGCGATTCCCACTTCAAAAGAAGAGCAGGGCTCCGGCACAAAGTGGCGTCTGTTTGAGCTTAGCGGACTAGTTTGCGGGGCCTTGAGCTGGTTTGACTGAGGAGAAGCTGGATTTGGTTAAGTTGGACAAATAAGACACTAAAATCAGTTCCCAAAACCTGAGATCTGAAAATTTAAAACAAAGCTTTAGTTGTGACTTATGCACATATAGAAAAATACATACATATGTACCCAATATTTCCACCAAAACGTAGCTTATTATTCTTCAGCTGTATCCTTGGACCACATGAGAAGCTGCAGCTTTCATTTCAACAACTGCTCTTGTCTTCTGCCTTACCAGCAGTTAACTGGTTAATCCAGTGATGAAAATCCTCCTGAACACCTCAAACAAAACCATCATCAAAGGGAAGTTGATCAGTGATGGACAAGAAATATGTACCACCTTCAGATTTATGTGAGCCAGTGGAATAAAGTTTCCTAATCTCAAAGAGAAGTTTTGACCATTTTAAAGTTATATGTAAAATGTGTGTATGAGAGGAATTCACATGTGTGTGAGAGGATTTCACATGTGTGTATGAGAGGAATTCACATGTGTGAGAGGATTTCACATGTGTGTATGAGAGGATTTCACGTGTGTGTATGAGAGGAATTCACATGTGTGAGAGGATTTCACATGTGTGTATGAGAGGAATTCACATGTGTGAGAGGATTTCACATGTGTGTATGAGAGGATTTCACGTGTGTGTATGAGAGGAATTCACATGTGTGAGAGGATTTCACGTGTGTGTATGAGAGGATTTCATGTGTGTAAGAGAGGATTTCACATGTGTGTGAGAGGGTTTCATTTGTGTGTATGAGAGGATTTCACATGTGTGTGAGAGGGTTTCATTTGTGTGTATGAGAGGATTTCATATGTGTGTGAGAGGGTTTCATTTGTGTGTATGAGAGGAATTCACATGTGGGATGAGAGGTTTTCATGTGAGTGTTTGAAAAGATTTTACATGTGTGTATGAGAAGATTTCACATGTGTATGAGGATTTCACGTGTATATGAGAGGTTTTCACATGTGATGAGAGGATTTCACATGTGTGATGAGAGGTTTTCATGTGTGATGAGAGGATTTCACATGTGTGATGAGAAGTTTTCCTGTGTGTGTATGCGGTGGTTTCACATGTGTGTATGTTTACCTGTGTGTGTATGAGAGGTTTTCACATGTGTGTATAATACGTTTTCCTGTGTGTGTAAGAGAGGTTTTCACATGTGTGTATTAGAGTTTTTTCGGTGTGTATGAGAGGTTTTCATGTGTGTATAAGAGGTTTTCACGTGTGTATGAGACATTTACTTTTCACGTGTGTGTATAAGAGGTTTTTACATGTGTGTATGAAAGGTTTTCTCATGTTTGTATGAGAGGATTTACCATGTGTGTGTAACAAGCTTGATTGTGAATATAATTCAACTTGTCATTATTTTATTTGTTATGAGGAAACAACACCACCACTTGGTGGTCCGTGTTGATAATCACAGAAGACACAAGCAGCACAATGCCATTCTGTGAGACACGAGCACAAGGTGGGTGCATAGATATTAGCGTGGTGTTAAATTATGATGTACTGTAGTCTATTGTATTTTATGTAAGAACATGTCTCTATTATAATATGTACTTATGTCACTCATCATGTGAATGAGCTGCATATTGTACATTTCAGGACTTAACTAACAGTGCAGTGACTCAGTGATACACTTTAGAAAATAATTTCATATCCAATGCTAATGGCTAATGCTATTCTTCACAAGGTACAGTTCCTGGTTTGATGAACCTATGAATGTGACCAGTACATATTTTGTTTCATGCAGATTAAATCGTTCAACTTCACCCTTTCTCCTGGCTAGAACATGCAATTGTACACAGAGGGCTAAGTGCAGCGGGGTAGGAGATGCAGAGGAGCAGGTGGATGGATCATTAGATGTTTTTCAGGGGCGGGTAAAATTATTTTTTGACAAAACATTTAATTTATTGGTCATAATCAGCATGTGAAGAGGATTTCAAGCAATGTGGACAAAAATGCTCCACCAAAAGATTTCCCACTCCACCTTTAAAGGGTTTAAAGGCCAAAGTACTCAGCCTCTTTTCTTTTCAGAACATATTACATACAACAGATGGTGAAACACCTATTTAATCACTAACAACCTGTCTATAAGATAAGGTTTCAGCAAGGATATGAAAAAGAAAGTCTGATTAAGTAGGAAAAGAAAAAGCCAATAAAAACATAAAAATGTACCAAAGAATAAAATAGAAAGACTGGTTTCCACTCCTAACAAGATCAAACAAGAGAGATTAGGCTCCATGAACGCAAACATTTGCCTGTTATCTGATATACTGAAATGCAAGATGTTATAAATCGATCATTTATAGTATAAACAGGCGCTTTGAATATGGAAAGCAGCTGTGAGAAAAAAGGGCGGGAAGGGGAACATTTCTTCTTCTTGGCAGGTTTTTGTTTGACCTCGGGCCTGGATCCAGACTCAGAGCTGCCTTGTTATGAAAGCACTCCTGGCTCGTGCTCAACGCTGATATGTTGCACAAATCAAATGGCTTGCAACACGTTTGCACAAAGAATTCAAGCTGCATAATTGCAAATTGTATATGCTCTGAATCTGAGTTTGAGCACACACAGTAATAATTTGAGTTCTGAGATTGCACAGTCCTTTTTATTGTTACTCCTTGTAGGATTTGCTTTAACTTTGGAGATTTAGACTGTAATACAAACAGCCGTGATAGCTGCTCCTTGTCAGTTCCAATTGAAATGATTGTTCCTGAAATAAAATACATGTAAAGCAGCGTGAGAAAGCACTGTTCCTCCTTGTTATGCAAAGTCCTCGCAGGAGATAAACCGTGACCGTTGACTAAACGGCAGGTTCCTACAGATGGCCACGAGTTCAAACTGTCAAAATCAAATGTGCACAAACCGCTGACTGTTGAGGCTTTACTTAGGAGCTTTGCCAGACACGAAGAGTACATTTTACTAACTGGCAGGTCGAGAGACCGGAGAGAGGCTCTAAACCAAATAAGGGAATGTTGTCATTCAGGATCTGTCACATCCGATCTCTCTAAGCCCATCTCCAGGATTCAAAAAGCCCTCAAACAGGATGTAAATCATTAGATGTAGTTTAAATGAAATATTCCAGGGAATACACAACTGGTAGCAGCTTAAGTTTGAAGGTCAAGCTGGACATGACAGAGGACAGTGAAGCCACAGAGGATATAAAGCTAATAATTAAACTATACTTTGTGTATATGTTTGATTTTCTGTTTGGCCAGAATTAAACAGCATGGTGGAATGGGTCAGAGTTCATGAGCCTCAGGGAAGAAGCTTTGAGACTGCATTCTTCTGCCCTTAAGGAAAGAGGGGGAATAGTTCACAGGCTGAATGGACGATGCCCAATCTGTGTTATCTTAGCTTTGGTGTGAATGTCCTCAAGAGAAGAGAAGAGAAGAGAAGAGAAGAGAAGAGAAGAGAAGAGAAGAGAAGAGAAGAGAAGAGAAGAGAAGAGAAGAGAAGAGAAGAGAAGAGAAGAGAAGAGAAGAGAAGAGAAGAGAAGAGAAATCTAGTCATGAACTGCGATCAGCTAAATTATCTACAAATTTCTACATCTGGGAATGTTTATGCATGATTTTCTATGGTTACAGGTTATAAAATGAATCACCCCTGCTTAAATAGTTGTAGCAAGTATTAAATGTAAACATAAGTCTACATTTAAAGAAGCAATAAGTAAGAATTTTACAGTGAAATAATCACAAAACAGTCTAATGTCTCAATCTTGTTGGAAGGAAGGTTACATTGAAATAGATTTCCTTCTCAGCCGGCTGGGGGCTTGTCAGGTTTTCTCCTTTCAAATAAACCAAAGAGGGACGTAGTTAATGTTTACAATATGTGAGATGGCCAGGTTGCCAAGTCTGTGCCAAGCTAACGCTGCAGTGCCGGCATTTATAATTTGACACCGGCATGCAAAAAGCTCCAGAATTGTTTAAAGAACTGAAGCCAGTAAACAGGAGCGACCTAGAAGTTATTTCTTATACCCCTAAGAAGCCATCTTTTTGTTTTACTCTAATATTGAGTAACCTTGAGCTAACAATGCTAACTGTGAATTAGAAGCAAAAAATATCTTAGGGTACTTTTTCAACTACCAACAACTCGATATTACAGTGAAATGTGTGTGTGAAGTGAATAATGATCCAATCATGGCATTTTACTTCCTTTAATGAGTTGTTCAGAACTATAACAGCAATCTAACAGCAACCACACTTCCTCTAATGCCGGAGACATATTACCATAATAAGTGTAGTAAATGCTCCCTACTGTAAAACACCCAAGAGTGCTTTGACATTGTACTTAACTACTTATCAACTTACCGTGTCTGACTCATCTTCACTTGTCATCTAGAATCTTCTGGTGCTGATCTGAAACTGGCAACAGCCATAAAACTCACAGAATGGAGAAAGTGACATTTTGCTTAGAAAAATAACTGCAGTAACCAAATTTGACCACAGGATGTCAGTCTTATTCATTCTTACATAAGGCAAATTTAAAGCCATTGAATGCAATAAATAAATAAATTTGCTTTAGGAAGGTAAACTTGCAAAAATACAGCAGTCAGGCCTTTGAACCAACGTGACTAGAGTCGAACAAGTCATCGATAAAAGGGAAAATTCAAAAAGCAGCAGAATAACTCAACATCAGCCCTCTTTGATTTGATTAGGCCAACAGGAACCCTGTTTCTATCCTCCTCCTCAGTCAAACAGCATCATGTGGAGATGCTTTAACGAGACATGCAGCTACAGCACATCCCCAATAAAACAGCAGTCGTTTCAGGAAAACTAATAAAGTTGTGGAGATGTTCAGCTCTTCTGAATAGCATACCTAAAAGTGGATGTGCACTAACGGCCTCCATCCAAACAGACTGAGAAACAGCTGCCTCGCTAAAAGGTGTCCAAGATTTAACCACAGAAATTTAAAAAAACAGCTAAATTTCAAGGTTTACTGCTGTACTCGGATGTAGATTTTGTGTTTTGTTATCAATAAACTTACTGAATGCACATATTGAATTGTGTATTATGTCCACATAGAAGGAAAAACTGGAAACATCTGTATTTTTATTCTGGAAAAGGTCCGTGCATGGGGTAAAGCTTCCACTGCAGCCAGCCACTAGGGGGCGTTCCTTCTTCTTCCATTGAAAACTACGTTCCGATGAAATCTTAAGACTATCATGACGTTTTGGAGCTAAATGTGCTGCTCAGTGTCAGAGAGCTCAGTCTCACGGGTCATCCCACAGGATAATGACCCAGAACACAACATCAACCACGAATGAATCAGAACAAAAATATTAAACCATTCTTAAATGACCTTTTGATGATTCTTGATCTGTGTATGGAGCCGAAACATCTGCAGAAGGAACCCTTCAGACCTGAGACAGCTGGAGCAGATAAATCTCAATTAATTATCTACAGAGATTATTGGTCTCAAGTGGTTCAGTGTTTACTCAACATGTAGGTGAGGTCATGGCAAATTCACAACCATCAGACTTCCTGTTGAGCAAAATAACTGGCTCTGACTCAGAGAACAATGAAGTCACAAGAAAACAAAACAACCAAAAAATCCTGGCGAAACTTTAGCTGAACACAATCCGAGGGTGTGAACTCATGAACGTGTTGACAGAACAGGCCTCGGGCTCTGCCTTAGGGAGGACACAGATTACAGGTTGGCCATCTCCATATTTGGTATACAAGTGGCTGATTGGAGGGAAGGTGTCAAACGAGGCGGAGCTTGAAGATATTAGTGCAGCAGAGTGGACACACCTTTGTAGACAGGTGAGCCGTCTGGTTCACTGGAGGCCCCGGGGCCACAAGGAAGTCAATTAGAGGGTTTGATGATCCAGTTTTCAGCAGCCTAGTGAAGGTGTGGTGGCACAAACTTTATTTTCACTTAAATGCTTTTAAATTAAAAAAAAATAGTCCTGTCACTTTTGATGATACCTTCATGAATGTAAGTTTGCAGCTTGTCATAAATAGGTAACCAGGTGCTCCTCGTGCTCACCGTTAGAAAAGGTCACTCGTTATTTAAGTTGCATTTTAATCCACTTTTGTGCTCTAAAGCCAGGTTAGAAGAACAACCTGCTTCAGAAACAAATGCTTTAGCTCAGACCACAGACTCAGGCAGTGAATTTAAAGTTGTTTTTGGTGAAGGGGGACATCTAGTGGTTAGATTTGTGTACTGCAGCTTGAATTAGCAGCTGTGACTCAGTTACACAAATCTAAATACAGCGTACCAGTAACATTCACCATATGTCCTCATGTTACTGGTACAGTGTAAAAGGAGATTCTTTTATGGGGAGGTCATAAAATATTGCATGCATAACAAGACAAAGAACAACATTTATACAATAGAAACAGTGATAAACATGGCAGCACGTGTATACTAGTTAATTCTTGTTTAATAAATGCCAACATCCAAATAAACACTGATTGTTCAGACCTGTTTTCTAAATGTTTTCATCTTCTGTGTAAATAAAGAAAATATAATAAATCACTGCAAAGATCTGCAGATTATTACAGATACTTAAAATGAGCAAAATCCTTCAAAATCTACAATTATTGAAGTAAATAAACCAGAGGGTCACTTAAAGGTCAGAGACGCTTTTCCTTAGCCTTGTTCACCACATAGTGCCTGAGGGTAGGAGGGCGTAAACCTAGATTGGTGGGGTCCATCGTTATTTCCGGTATAGAGGTATAAAAAGGCAACGTTAAAGACAGCAATTACAGTGCAGAAGGTTCAACATAAGAATCATTCATTCAAAGGCTGATGAATACATGAAAGTTTTTAATTTTGATTTAAAAGTTACTAGAGTTGGGGCACATTTGAGGTCATGAGGAAGCTAACTTCATCTGTGTGCAGCATAGTAGCTAAAAGCAGCTTCACCTTGTTTGGTTCTGACCCGGGGTTCTACAAGCTGACTGCTTCCCAAGGATCTCACAGCCCTGCTGGGTTTATATACTGCAAGGAGATCCAACATGTATTATGGCCCCATGCCACTGAGTGATTTATAAACTAGCAGTAGCACTTTAAAATGGATAGTTTACTGGTAACCAGTGTAGAGATTTAAGAACAGGAGTGATGTGCTCGGTTCTCTTGGTTCTTGTTAAGACTCTAGCAGCAGCATTCTGAATAAACTGCAGTTGCTTCACAGCTTTTTGGGGAAGATCAACCAAAAGACCATTTCAATAGTCCAGCCTGCTGGAGATGAACACATGAATGAGTTTCTCTAGGTCTTGTCTGGACATGAGACCTCTGAGTCTTGCTATTTGGTGAAGATGATAAAACGCTGATCTAGTTATAGCCATAATGTGACCAGTGAAGCTCAGGTCTGAATCAACTATGAAACCAAGATTTCTAACCTGAGTCTTTGTTTTGTTCTTCTGGAGCCAAGTTGAGCAATTACTTCCATCCTATATTTCTGATTTCCAAAGACAATAACTTCGAGCTTGTCTTTGTTTAACTGAAGGAGGTTTGACTGCATCCAGTCAATAACTTGCTGAAGACACTGACAGAGTGAGTCTAGGGGACCACAGTCACTAAGTTATAGAGCTAGGTAGATATGTGTGTCATCTGCATAACTATGATAGGTAATGTTGTTATTGTGTATGACCTGACCCAAGGGGAGCATGTAGTGATTGAAGAGCAGTGGTCCAAGAATTGAGCCTTGGGGGACCCCCACATGTCATGGTGATCTGCTTTGATTTATGATCACCAATAGAAACAACATAACTCCTGTCTTCGAGATAAGATCTGAACCAACTATGGACTGTGCCTGATAGTCCCACCCAGTTTATGAGCCTATCAAGAAGGATGTTGTGGACCACAGTATCAAAAGCTGCACTAAGATCGAGCATCATCAGAACAGATGTTTTGCCTGAATCCGTATTTAGACGAATATCATTTAATACCTTAATCAGTGCAGTCTCAGTGCTGTGGTGTTGTCTAAAGCCTGACTGAAAACTGTCTAGCAGGTTGTTTATTTCCAAAAGGTTGTTCACTTGGATCATAACTTCTTTTTTAATCATTTTCGCAGTGAAAGGGAGATTAGAGATTGGTCTGTAATTAGGCCTATATTAATCACACTGAAAACTGGCATTCTTGCCAAATTGTTGCTGTGTGGCTGTAGCAGTGGTCTGGTTGTGTTGGTTGACATGGAGGAATGAATGAACAATCTTATGTTTATGATTTTCTCATTGAAAAAGGATGCAAACTCATTCTGAAAGTCCCATAGTGACCTGGTAGGTTACCTTTCGTCCATTTACGTTCAGCTTTCCTGCATTCTCTTTTCTGACTTGTAACTGATTTAGTGAACCTCCATGGAGCGTTTTGTTTGCCAGAGATAAGTTTGACCTCTTCAGTTGCGATGGTGTCAAGGACGTCAATAGTTTTGCAGTTGAAAGGATTTAGAAGTGAATCAACACAGTTGGTTGTTAGACTTGTTGACATATTCATGAGTTGTATAAAACCCGAAACAGTGTGATCACTCAGATAACTTTTTGTGAGAACAACTGGTGTGTGATGGGTAGCAGGTGAAACTGACATCTCAGAAAGAACACGAAAACAGTCAGAGACCCACATGTCTGAGACATCAACATCTTTGATTAAGATTACGTCTAGTGTGTGACCTTGAGTGTGTTTTGGTCCACGTACATGTTGCATATCAAATGGTTCAAGCACTCCAAAGAATCGTACTGCAGATTTGTCATTAGCATCATCAACGTGAATATTAAAGTCACCGGTTATGAGAAGATGTGTAAAGTCTGTTGTGATAACAGAAAGAAGCTCAGTGAAGTTTTCTAGGAAATTAGTGCATGGCCCTGGAGACCTATAAACTAATAACACTAAGATCTTGGGTGTACCTTTCAACTCAAAACAAAGATACTCAAACGAGTCAAAATCTCCACACATAGCTGTTTATATAGTCTCTAAAAATAGCAGCTACACCACCACCTCTCCTGTCAGATCAACCACAATAAGAGATGTGAAGTTTGGTGCTGTTGATTCCATGAGAACTGGTGCACAGCTACTAGCATTTGACCAAACTTCAGATAATAACAAAAATCAAGATCATGAGCAGATTCTTGGATTATGTGAACAAACAGGCACTTTCCGTCTTGTAGATATTATAACAGGGATATGGAAGACTAACATTTCATTAGGTCCACATTTGTCCCGGAAATATTCATGAGTGACATCTTCCCTGAAATCTGGACCCAACTCACATCAGACAGAGGAAATTGAAAACTGTTCAGTGGTGCCTGGAGGGATGGGGGGTCAAGGAGATAGTGGGCCAGGAAGGGGGTGAGAGGTGAATTGTGGGGGGTATGGAGGTGGGTGACAACGAGATGGATCAGGGGTCCCAGCGACACTAGTACTGAGCAGAAACGTCCATCAAGCTGTCTGAAGATTGTGAGGGAGGTTCAGAAAAGTTCTAAAGTTTAAGTTATCTTCAGGTTGATGTGGCTCTTCAATGTGTTCAGGAATGTTGAGTTTTGCTGTCTTGTTTTGAAATTTCTTGAAAGTTGTCCTTGGCATGGTAAACAAGATGTTCTCCTCTGTGATAGCTGGCATGCTGTTATGATCTCCTAATTCGGCTCCTCTTGTCTTTTGGTGTCCTTGGTGGGGCAGGCAGAGGAAAGACGCTGGATGTGTGGAAGGTTTGAAATGAAGAGTTTCACTCCAGACTTGTTCAGGCGAATCCCATCTGGCCTGAAAAGGTGTCTGTGTCAGCCAGCTGTTCCAGGCGAACAGCCTGCTGAATCTTTCATCACCTCTTCTGACCCATGGTAACGGGCTGCTGATAAAGACCCTAGTTCTCAGAGAGCTGAGTGATTCCAATAAAGCAGTCAAGTCCTGCTTCAGCATCTCTGACTGTCTTTTGCCAAGGACATTTGAACCAACATGAATAATGATTTGATTAGCAGCTGGGTGTTTGGCAAATATTGTTGGGAGTCTCTCTCTCTCTCTCTCTCTCTCTCTCTCTCATTTCCGCCACCTTATCCTTCGAAAAACAGTACGTTCTGGTATTTCTGCCATTTACATTCACGTTCTTGACATGAAAATCACCCACTATCAGAGTTTGGGGCTCAGTGTAATTTTGCTTCTGTCCTTGTAGCAATTTAGTAATATGACTCTAATTCCTTACCCTGTTTTGCGGGGAAGAGGAGGGCCTTTCCAGCTCATCTGATCCTGGGTCATTTAGCAGCAGCATAAATCTGTTGTGGAGCTGTGTGATTGATGAGAAGTTTCTTTGACAATCTTCATTTCTCCACTGTTGTGTGCTGCTACCATAATCAGACCTGGATGGTAGGGCAGGCCAGCCGTTAGCATTGGAGATCTCTCGGTGTTGTTGCCTGTTGTTTTCCCATTCCCCAGTGGAATGATTTACTCTTTGGCTTAGCACCAAGAAAACTCCATGGAGGATTGCTACTCACAGACTTATTACAAGGCAGAGAGCCCTCTCTCTGGGCTCTTTGTTGTAGCACTGCTGCTGCTAACTAGCTGTGAGTCACCATCAACATGTCAGACGATTTAGGTAGATGAAAGGATGGCGTCATTTCCAAATAATCCATTTATTCCCAAATAACTTCTAATCGATACATTTTATTTTCAAGAGCTGTGATCTTCTGGAGAAGTTTTTGGAAGTCTTCTGAAGAAAAGGGGGGCATAACGCTAGATCGTTTCAGCCGGTTTCAGTCACTGTAGATCAAGGTTGGAGCAAAAATGCCGTTGTAGACTTCTCTGTGAATTAAAAAAAGATTCTAGTGATTTACAAGAGTTAAGCAAAAGTCACTGAGCAAAAAACCTTTTGCAAGAAAACAGCAAAGCCGATACAAAACTGGAAAATAGCTAAGAAATAGTTGCATAGTGCTATAATCTTTTATTTTATATTTCTATAATAATTTATTAATTTATTGGAATTGGTTTTGACAGTTAATCACATTGCAATTATTCAAACAAAATTATTTCTATTTATCTGAAAAGAAATTCAGAAGGTCACTTGTATGCAGTTTATTACAGGTCAAAGAAATTAAAAGGCATCCAACACATGCTCTCAACACACACACACACACACACACACACACACACACACACACACACACACACACACACACACACACCAAATACATTTTCACATTAAGTTCAGATTGATAAATCATTCATAAGATATACAGTATGTTCACATACAGCAGCTACAAAATATTACATTTAAATGAAGTCAAATTAAAAACAGACAGACTCCTCTGTACATGAGGGTCACAAATCAGCAGGTAAAACAGGAGTTTGAGTCTTTTTTTAAACACACAAAGAAAAGTACCAGACAGCTCATGCACGTCCAGACACTAAATGCTTCTTCACACGCGTATTGCAGAGAATACAGTTACATTTTACATGACATTGAATCAAAAATAGAACCAAGAAGACATTAAGTGCAAAAGAGCTCCCTTTGTGTAGAATATTTAACAGAATAGGAGAAATCTGTACATTTTAGTATTGCTTTAAGCAAAAAAGGTTCTAAAATAAAATAAAAGTTTATTAGAGCAAAAAAAAATTCTCAGGAGATAATTGTTTTATTCTTTTATCTTTTCCCATTTTCAGTGTGTCCACAAGGGGGCAGCACTCGTTTGACCTGAAAACAAGGCAAAATGCTGCAGCCACACTAAAGATTACACTGTCTGTAGGAAACACTGATCAGTAGTTGGACATCATCTGGCTGAGCTAATGATCACAATAGCTATAATAAGTAATTCATTTGTTTTTATGCATGCTTCCTTAAGAGAGTCCAGCCTGTTTTATTCTCAAGCATCTTAATGCAAGAGCTGCTAAACATCATCTGTCATTTTTCATAATATTTTCTTCTTTTTTAATATTATTCATCTATTTCTTTCTAATTTTACTAATTGGTCTGTTTTACTTTCAAAACTAACATTTTTTAAAAGGAAATAAAAATGAAGCAGATCATATTGCATCTGCAGCAAATCTCTACTGAGAGTAGACACGTGTGCAACAGTGATTGGGTTTCAATTGGACTCCAAGTGCTTCCAGAGAATGATGCATTTCCACAAATAAAATTCCATATTGACATTTGTTTGCATTTTCATGGACAAAGCAGGCCTCATGGGTGTGGATGAAAAAGTGTTTTCAAGTTCTGGCTAATTTTTATTGATATGACGCCATTTTTTCTGTTAGAAAAGAAAAGCTATTGCTGTAGAAGGTTTTATTTGATTGCGTGGCAACATTTCTGTCACATATGTTTAAAAATGATGGAGAAGACAACCTATTTTCACAGGACTGATCGTTGATTTCCATTAAAAAATATCAGACACAAAACCTACAGAGTGAAATAATGATGAGCTATGTTTTTGTTAAATTAAGCTTTAAAACTGATTGTCATGACTCCTACAGAAACGTCTCAATGATGATTTTAAAATTCAATGCATTTTTTTATTTAGCACCTTTATATTCCTCTGCATACAGAAGCACCCCCCCCCCCCAACCCAACCACCACCCCAAACACATTTTATACAAGAAAGGTTTAACAGCTACCATGCTAGGCCTTTAACCTGCTTGCAAAAAGTTTCAGCTTCCTGTTCAAGGGCACTTCAACATGCTGTTAGGAGAAAACCACCTATCTACACTGAAAACTATAACAGACCAGCTCGGCCTCGTTTTATTGATTTTTCCTTTCATGCATGCAAGACAAATAGTCATGGCTGTTAAATGAGTTTTGCAAAAATAGCATTGATTATTTTTTCCCCCAAAAGTATTTTTTAGATTGTATTTATCACTTAAAAAAAGATAAATACAAGTGACAGAAGCAGCAAGATGAAGGGTGCATTCTTAAAGGTCCAGTGTGAACTATCAGATGCAAATACGAGTTTAAAGGTAAATAATTTATGGTCAAATTCAAATATATAATATCAAACATAAAACAATTGAATTTCAATCTAAATATGTAAAATTTTAATTTAGAATATGGTTATTTTCCTTTTTACAATTATATATGCATATATGTGTGTGTGTGTGTGTGTGCGTGCGTGCGTGCGTGCGTGCGTGTGTGTAAAGATTTTCATTATAAATATAAAATTTTTGCTTAAATGTTTTTAATTTTATTTGAAATATTTAAATTTTAGGTTTACTATATACTTAGATTTTAGTATAAATATTCAGATTAAATTTTATTTACATGGATTTTTATCTAAATATTTTTTATCCAAGATTTCAGTGAATAAACAGGCCAAGTGGTGCAGCCAGCAGGGGGCAGAATAAACCCATAGCTGTAATAGTTTTTAACTGTAAACAGAACTCTAAACCTTAGATAAAAAGACACACCAAAAAACCATAATTGTAGCCACTTAAGAGAGGAAAATGAGAGGATTTCTCCATGATTTTATTCCAGCTGGTGCATGTTACTGAGTTTTGATTCATATTGTTGTTTGGATGCATAAACAGTAAATTGGTCAGAACCATATGTTTGAGCTACGCACTTCCATCTCCTTCCATGTGGTAGAACTTTAAGAGACTTTTATAAGTGCATGTATATTCTTGTTGTATGAATGATGTCATTTACATCAACAGCTGTAACTGCAGCTTCAAAATGCACCTTTTTTTGCATGAATTTTTCTTTTCCTAACTAATTCAGTAGAAGTGGAAGAGTGGGGAGAGAGTTTCCTGAAGGTTTTATAAATAAATATTTAATCTAACAAATGGAAAAATGACTAGTTTACATTTAACATAAATAAAGACTTAATTCATATAAATATTTCTATTGCATTTTGCCAAAACTTTGCCGTAAATGTTACACACTGGAACTTTAAAGAGTTGTAGCTACATTACTAAAAAATAAAGATTTTACTAAATATTGCACATATTAAAATTATATTTTACAAGTGCAGCTACATGGAAATGATCCTTAGCAAGTGTTTTGTTCTTTAGAGACTGGTGATTTGACAAAGAAAAGCAATTTTACGGAGAGGAAAGGCTAGTTTTTGCAGCATGTAGGTTTTTCTTAGTAGTCCAATTTTTTTAAGTCTGGACAAAGGGGATTTAAAGCTTACTCATGATCATTCACGACCATATTTTCTTTGTTTTGAACCCACAGTGAAATGGGTGGATGTGTAATGAAATGCAGCAGTTAGAGTTAAAACAGTGTCTCTATTTAGGACGGTCTAAGTGATCTGGACATTTGCAGCCACAGTTAGACATTCGTTTTCTGGCTCGTTTGGTACTTTTCAACACTATGCTCTCCAGTTGATTCTTCACAGCTGCCAAGCTCCAATTCATGCAATCAAGATGGTGAACTGCATCTGAAAGGTGGCAGAGTAGGTCTAAAAGAGCTTTGGAGCTGGATTAAGATTGTCTCCTAGTGCCTGCTCATTGACTCATTCCACTTTAAGGTAACCATTAGCATTACTCTCCATCCCTCTGCTCTGCTCTCTTTGTCTACCACCCCCTAAAGTTCCCGCAGCACCTCCAGCATTAGATCGGCCGTTTGACCAGCCATCCTCAGGCCCCTCGTGGAAGCGCAGCCGCAGGGTTTTGCGGATGACAAAGCGCTCCACAATGAAGGAGGCACAGAACCACGGCAAGGCATACTCAGCTGTGATCAACCCCATGAAGTTGTAGCGGAACTCGGAGTAGTCCCAGGGGCAGGCGTCGAACTGACGGAGAAGCAGCCCTGTACCAAACTCCCACAGGTATGTCCATAACGTGTAGATGATGCAGCGCAGCAGCACGGGGCAACGGCCACGCAACCTCAGGTACATCTGCTCAACGATGAGGATGCAGGTGCCATAGATGAAGAGCGCCCACACACTGGTCACACCAGGGAACTTCCAGTTGCAATTGACCACAAACTCCCAGGCAGCAGTGAACATTACTTCACAGAAGTAGCCATGAATGGCATAGAGGTACCAACGTGACAGCGATGTGAGAGGAACGGGAGCCCCTGAGGTTTCTAAGGTCACCATCTTTCCTTCCCTGGGTTTCACACTGAGTTTCTGTTTACAGCAACAAGATGCAGTTCTGGAGAGAGAACAGAAAGAATGCATCATGTAGGATTAGTTATTTCAAGTCATATCATTCCATGAGAAGTCAAGTTACCCTTTCTGTGTCCAAATTCAGGGGCTGCATCCTTGAAAGGACATGGCCTACCTGGTTGATGTTAAAGTCCCATTAGTCAACATCACACACTGGTGAAATTACATCTCCACATTTGATCCATCCCCGTTGGGGAGCGGTGAGCTGCAGCTGTGGCCGCGCTCGGGAACCATTTGGTGGTTTAACCCCCCAATCCAACCCTTTAATGCTGAGTGGGCTGAGCAGGGAGGCATTGGGTCCCATTTTTAAAGTCAGTGGTATGACCCGACTCTGATTTTGAACCCAAGACCTCCCAGTCTCAGGGCGGACACTCATACGTAGTCAGGTCCATTGTCCAGAAGTTAACTGCTGTGAAATTGGACGGTCTACACTTTGGGATTCGAATGAAGGCAACTGGACTTCTTTGGTTTCTTGAAGACATTTTGCTTCTCATCAGGAGCTTTGTCAATTCTGGATGTACATTAGTATTTATATTATGTATGTCTGTGTCCCTTATGCTGCATATTCTTGGAATAGTTGGCAGAGCAGTAGCAGTAGCTACAAATACAAATCTATTTTTATTTGTTGTTTTTAGTGGTTTGACTTGTGTATTTAACTGTACTTTGTTATTATTTTTTCTTCTTTCCTCTAAGTGTTTGGGCTGCTGTAACAAGTGAATTTCTCCACTGTGGGATTAATAAAGTCTATTCTAATATGGGACAGTCAAGCTTATAAACTGTAGCTGTCTATTGTTGCTTAACAAGTAGAAACTACCTATGAATACCCCTCCTCCCTACACACTGATGAGTCATTAGTCTCTATTGTGTGGGAGTCATTGTATTGATTAGATGCAGGAGGGTGTGACCTAGACTGAAACTGTTTGGGAATAAGATCCAGAGCTGCATCATAGGTGCTGCAAAGGTGAAACCTGAGGCCTCCTCCTCTATTTAATGTAGGTTTTTCCTGTTTGACATAGATAGCTTCCTTTATTTCTCTCTCAAACATCTATCTTCTCTGTCCAGAATGTGTAAATTGTCATCTTCAAAAGTGTGTCCCTTGTCCTTCAGGTGTAGGTGGACTGCAAAGTCTTGACCTGAAGAGGTGGCTCTCCTGTGTTGTGCCATGCACTTGTGTATTTGTTGTTTAGTTTCCCCTATGTAAAGGTCTAGGAGAGTTCTCACTGCATTGGACTGCATAGACGATGTTTTCTGTTTGGGTGTCTTGTCTTTAGGATGGACCAACTTCTGTCTGAGGGTGTAGTTGGGTGTAAAGTTTACCAGGATGTTGTGTTTGGAGAAAATTCTTCTTAGTTTCTCTGAGACTCCTGCCACGTATGAGAGGATGGTGCTTTTTCACCTGTTGTCCTTTTCTTTGCTGTTTGCTGCTGTGGATTGATTTCCAGACTTCTTTGTTGATTTCACAAATGCCCAGTTAAGGTATTTAATGGAGAGCTTTCTTGATGTGTTTATCTTCCTTTTGCTTTCCTTCAGAATATTCTCAGCCCAATGGTGTAAATTCCTGATAACTGACATTTTGTACTCCAGTGGGTGATGTGAGTTGAAATGCAAATACTGGTCTGTGTGCATCGGTTTCCTGTAGACTTCAATGCTGAGGCTTCCATCCTGTTCAATTTGCACAGCACAGTCCAAGAAGGGACGTTTGTTGTTGTGGGCATCCTCCGTGGTGAACTTGATGTTGTCCACAGCGTTAATGTGCCTGGTGAAGCCTTCTACTTCCTGTGTGAGAATTTTGGTTGAGTCACTAATTCAGGTATGACCTGTAAATGGCCTGTATTTGATATAGCGCCTTCCAGAGTCCTAGAACCCCCCAAGGTGCTTTACAACACAATCAGTCATTCACACACACATTCACACCCTGGTGGTGACGAGCTACATCGTAGCTACAGCTGCCCTGGGGTGCACTGACGGAGGCGAGGCTGCTATACACTGGCGCCACTTGTCCCTCCAACCACCACCAGCAGGCAATGTGGGTTAAGTGTCTTGCCCAAGGATGCAACGACAGCGACAGACTGAGCGGGGTGCAAACCTTCAACCTTCCGATTGTGGGGCAGGCACTTAACTCCTCTGCCACCATCGCCCTAGGTATGTGGATGACACGTGAGTCAAAATGCTCACACAGAAAGTAGAAGTAGAAGGCTTCACCAGGCACATTAACGCCGTGAACAAGAGTGAATGAGACCTTTAACATAGCAATATGTGTCCATTATGTAATTTTACAATGATTGAATAAAACGGAAATAGAATTGGCCCTTGCCACCTGTAGATCCTCCACCATAGGACAGTCAACCTGTATAGGACTGGCAGGTTTTTGATGAAGGTACTAATCCTGATACTCTTATCTAGATGCTTTAAGGCCAGAAGGGGTTTGAAGGAATACACCAATGTACGCTTCCTTTCCACATTATGTTGTCATGGTAAAATGCTATGCTTGACATCTTGAAAGTTGTGGCTGCAGAGTTAAACTGGATTGGCTATAATCTCTGGGAACAGCAGCGGTTTGGTCAAATCAGTCGAGACTGAAATCTTGAGGATTACCGATTTAATTACGTATGGTGCTAAGCCATAGTTAAATTAAACCCAAGGAAAAGACACACTACTGGCATCAAAAGATTAAATGAAAGACTGGAGGGTAGAAAGTACTTAAACTCCATGACCTGGCTCAGTTGATGCTATTTACTGACTGGGGGAAGGGGTTGTTATGTAAGGTATAGCTTTGTCATCTGACTGCATATATCATGTGACCATATTCCAACTTTGTGCTGTGGTATCGTAAGGCCCACGCAGAGCTGGTTCCTCTCACTAGGTTGTTTATAGCACTGTTTATTTCAATTTTATTTTATAAGTTCAAAGACCAATAGCTCGATAAGTATACATCTTCTGTACAATGCCTCCAGAGTAATCCAAGGGGTTCAAATGAAGGCAACTGGACTTCTTTGGTTTCTTGAAGACGTTTCGCTTCTCATCCGAGGAGCTTTGTCAATTCTGACTGGAATATGGGAGGGTCGATCTTATAAACTGTAGCTGTCTATTGTTGCTCAACGAGCAGCATCTGCCTGTGAATGCCCCTCCTCCCTACCTCTTGATGAGTCGTTAGCCTCGTTAGCCTCTATTGTTTGTGAGTCGTTGTTTTGATTAGATGCAGGAGGGTGTGAACTGGACTGAAACTGTTTTGGAACTTGGTTCAAAGCTGCATTGTAGGTGCTGGAAAGGTGAAACCTGAGTCCTCCTCCTCTATTTAATGATGGTTTCTCCATTTTGACATAGATGGCTTCTTTCACTCCTCTCTCAAACCATCTATCTTCTCTGTCCAGAATGTGTGGCCCTAGGGCCACACCTTTGAAGATGACAAAGTCCACATTCTGGACAGAGAAGATAGATGGTTTGAGAGAGGAGTGAAAGAAGCCATCTATGTCAAAATGGAGAAACCATCATTAAATAGAGGAGGAGGACTCAGGTTTCACCTTTCCAGCACCTACAATGCAGCTTTGAACCAAGTTCCAAAACAGTTTCAGTCCAGTTCACACCCTCCTGCATCTAATCAAAACAACGACTCACAAACAATAGAGGCTAACGAGGCTAACGACTCATCAAGAGGTAGGGAGGAGGGGCATTCACAGGCAGATGCTGCTCGTTGAGCAACAATAGACAGCTACAGTTTATAAGATCGACCCTCCCATATTCCAGTCAGAATTGACAAAGCTCCTCGGATGAGAAGCGAAACGTCTTCAAGAAACCAAAGAAGTCCAGTTGCCTTCATTTGAACCCCTTGGATTACCATGACCTGGATGACTGAGAACCTTCACCAGCATAATGCCTCCAGAGGAAACAGTGTCGTAAAAGCTATGATTATACAATGGATCATGAGTGCTCTGTGAAATGCCAGCTAAGAGAGAGGTTAGGAGTACAAACACTTGTTCAAAGAACAAAAGCTCTTTTTCTTTGTCTCTTGTTGTCTTCAAAGCCTGGCTGAGGCCCAGAGTGAGTCCATGGGGATTAGCACATTTATGCCAAACAAGGAACGAGGGTTTCATGTGAGTAACTGAGCCACAGCGATGGACCAACTGACCTGCCTGAAACCCTTTATTCCATCTATTCGCCGGCTTTGTGAGAAACTCTTCTCATCTGTAAAATTAGGGCATGGACTGGGCAGAACTTTCTAAAGTGGCGTGAAAAAGATGCTTTATCCTGGTGGAAAAACACGGCGGCTACATCAGAACATTTAGGAACAATCTGACTTTGAAGAGGAAACAAGCACATTTATTTTAGAGCTTAAAAGATCAGTAACTCATCACTTTTTAACAGGATTATAATGATAATCCTAATCTGCTAAATGGCAGGTGATTATCTTGCTCCTTAACTTCCTCCCTATTTTTACTTTCAACCCAAATTATGTAACACCTGCATTTACACATTATACTGTATAGACCAAATTGTGAAACCTTGAAGTAAAATTGTGATCTCAGAACTCGTGTGATCTGTTGGGGACGACTATCAGCTACCACGACATGACATTTTAGCTCAATATCTGCAAAACTGAGTTGACGCCACTCTACAATCCCTGTTTATCCAACACCCACACAAATCTATTACTGAGGAAGATTTTGATTCTATTTTCAAACAGCTGACAATAGACATCCTGCCAAAAACATTATTCGCCCGTGGATGAACGAAGAGGTTGAGATGACCTCTGCTTTGGCACAATAAAGCCTAATCTTTGTGTGTTTTATCTGTGACTTAGATAGGCGGACTTAGCTTTGACTCAGAGTTGATTAAAGAGAAGTAAAGCTGAGTACGTGTGTAAAATTAAGGGTATTTATAAAATAGAGGGTACTTGCAGAAGAATGAAATCTCTCAGATGAATTGAATTATGTTAAAAAGACAAATTTTACTGTCAGAATCACATGAGAGTTTCTCTGATAGCCACTGCATCTGTCCTTTCATTGGAACCAGGTCTCCAGACCTCCTCCAGCTCATTCAGAGGGACTCGTTTCCACTGAGTGGTACGGTATGGGTTTGTATCATTGACTGTATATATTATATGGACAAACCCTCTGCACTGTCACCCTTAGGCTTCTAAAGAGCTGAATTGAAGCCCAGTGGGCGGGTCCTACCACCGCCATCTTGGCCGTGTCACACGTCTTGTCACTCCCAGAAAATGCAAAAATGAAGCTGAGAGCGGGGCTGTGAAGGTGGAGACAGATGATTGACAATCATTAAACTTTGAGCCACTGTAGCTACAAGCTGAAGCTAACTGAGCTAACTGAAGCAAACAGAGTTTGGTGGGTGCTTTTTTGAGCGACTCTGCCTTCTAGGCTTCTAAGCACTTTTACTGTGAAGCCGAGGCTGAAGCCCTTCATGAAGCATCTGGAAGCAAGCCGCTAGCACTAGCGCTGATGCTACCTGTCAATCAAATTGACACGCCCCTAAGTATTCATAATTTCAAGATCAAATTCTGTCGAAACAGAAGAGTTACAAAAAAATTCACCCCCCTCAGAGTTGACATGATGGTAAACTTGAACAATTAAACCTAAAATGTTTTTTGTACCAGGCTGTAAACATGTTTATTTCTGCTGTGAAGTTGGCATTTTTAACATGGGAGTCAATGAGAACTTCCTCCTTTCTGCAGCCAGCCCCTAGTGGATGAGGGGGGAACTGCAATTTTTGTCATTTTCGTGTTGGACTCACTTTTGGTGGGTAGAGTTTGTCTCTTGTTTGGTACGCTATTTAGTCTGTTTCCATTGTAAAAACAACAACCCGTATAAGCGACCTGTACTGCACCATTCCTAGCCCCCCTTCAGTTGTAGCTCCATAGGACGATGGAACTGTACGGTTAGGACGGAGCTGTGTGTATATTTCATTCTGCTTTTGCAGATGTTGTAGGATATCCCCCCAACAATCCATCACCCCACCAGCACTCTCATCAGCCCAAAGTATTGATCAGCGTGGCTTCTGTCAGCTCCCGTTGCAGCGACCTACTTCGCCATTGCACTCAACTGAACCCTGCTGTGGATCGTCACGGACCGACTGTGATCAGAACAGAAAAGTCCACAAAACACTGTGAAGCCAGGTTATCATCTAGACCTGTGCAAACTGCATTTGTGGCACATGTCCCAGGCTGATGCAGACTTTTGGAAGGTCACTTTGGGGTGCTACGGTGTAAACTAGAGTATCTGATGCAGCTGAACGCCTGTGACAAAGGTGACCTTAGAGCTGCATCGTCTCCAGTAACAGAAAAAGCAGCAAGCATCAGTAAAATCTCCTCAGTTATAATATTACTGTTTTCACCATTGATATAAAGATAAAATAAGCTATAAAAGAGCAGCCTACGTCTTTGTGTCACATCACAAAAAAATCTGGTGTCTTGATATTTGAATTAGCGATAGAAAAAATCCCTAAAAGGATTAATGCACCAATAAGCTTTCAACTCTCCAGATGCTGCTAGCTTGCCTCTTTGAGTGCACAAGCAAGTGATTCAGCTGCTGACAAGACGTGTGTGTTTAAGTGAGAGCCCGGAGAAAGGGACGAGATGGACAGGAGTGCGGGGTGGATGAAAGGTGGAATACGAGAACCCTATGAGGCAGCACAAAATTAAGTGATCCCGATCAATTGCAAAGACAGGTCGATTAAACCTGAAACAGCAAGCTGGCACTCACCCCAAGCAGCATCACGTGCCCTCATCCTCAGCTAGTTTCAGCTATAGAGGCTGTAGGACTTAACCATGCAGCTGGATGTGCCTTTATGCAACATCTAAAACAGATGAAGTTGTTTTCATTTGAAAGTCGGAGCGCTGATAGCAGCTCTTCTCTGCTTTTATAGCAGCCTGCCCAGGTTTTATTCCTGAAACAGTCTAATTAGTGGGTGTCTCTTTTAGAATATCTGAATGTTTCAAAAGTATTTCTTTGAATCTGTAAAACTTTAATAAAATCAACAGGGCCTGGGCATCATTTGAAGCTCTTATTTTGAAAAGCTATGCTCCTGATGCAGAGAAAAAAATAAAAGCAACAAGTTTTTCTTCTCTGGTTGTTTTTCAATCATTTTTCAATAACCATGATTATGATTTTTTTTAATATTCGAGCCTGAGGATATCTTTGTGCACATCCAAAAGCTCCTAATTTCTCTGATGACCTTTTAAAAATTGAGATTAAGGTGGGATTTAATTGCATTTGCAGTTTTACAACATGTTGATACTTTCAGTGTGAAGAGTGTGAATACTTGGGTGGAAAGAACTGCTGTGTCTGCACAGTAAGGCCACATCTTTATGTTAAATATAACTCTCATTTCTTGCTGTGAATTGTCCTAAAATAAGATGTAAATGTGAATAATTAATCACTGTCTAAGCTAATCTGCTGTGATCTAATTTCTCTGACCACACACATTTTATCAAAGGTCGTTTTAACAGAGAAAAAACAACTCTTGGTGATTTTCATTAGGAAGTTATGACTCATCAATAAAAACATATTAAGATTTATTTAAGAGCTTAGTGCAGAACAGTTTGTCCTATTTTTAACCCTGGCTACAGCTTCAGTGAGTCGCTCGCTTTAATCAAGTCATCATTAAATGTTATTAGTGCTGAAGTAAAAAGTCGTGACATAAATGATATGAAATTAAAGCATTAAGTCTGATGAGAGCAGTTTGACTTCACACCATTACTAACATCATTTAATGGTTTATTTTGAGTCTTTAGCAAAAAATATGAAAAAGTGTCACGTTTTCACTTGAGGACAAGAAATACAACAACCATTGATCCTTTTTATGAAAGGACCAATCAGATAAAAGGAATGGTAAATGGCCTGTATTTGATATAGCGTCTTCTAGGGTTCTACAACCCCCCAAGGCGCTTTACAACACAATCAGTTATTCACACACACATTCACAGGCTGGTGGTGATGAGCTACAATGTACTGATGGAGGTGAGGCTGCTGTACACTGGCGACACCACCACCAGCAGGCAATGAGACAAATTGTCTCTTTGATGCAAAAAACTAACATATTTCAGTTCTAGTTTACAGATTTGATAAACGTTAGTGACATATGCACCATCACAGGGCTAAAACTCTGAGTTAAAATGACAAGCATCCATAGCTGTCTCAGGTATTCTCCTCCACTGTGCTTTTATTAGCACTTATTACAGGAACGCATCGACCTTCTCAATCCAAAACTTTCCTATCGAAGTGTCGGAGTATGACAAAAAACATAGAGGTTCTGCTGCAGCTGGACCGGCGCCATACCGGCTGAGACTAAAAGCTTTGGTGCAGCACGGCCAACAGAGGCTCATATAACTTTATGGATTGCATCTTTTCCATAACTGCAAGGTGAAAGCCTGCGCTGAAGGAGCAGAGCGGTGGAGGAGGAGGGATTTATGTAAACAGGGACGTAGGAGCTTCGCTCCTCACTCAAGTCCAAAAGGTTTTATTGATTGGCAAGAAATAAAACCTGAAGTCAGGAGAGGTCTGTAACTCCACACAGGACAAGATGTTTCTGTAAAAATCTATTATATAACCTGAAAACCACAAATGTGTACATGATGGACCATCTGATCTATCAGACTAGAAATCCTGGTGATTCTATTTTTAATAATGTTGCTAAATATTTTAAAGACTTGCCTGCTGCATCTATTAGCTTTACGAGAAGGTCTTGATGGATTTCATATAAAGTCTAATGTCTCTGCTTTGGGTTCAGGAGGGCTAGCTCCAACGCACAACAACAACATTTCTAATTAAGTAGGCTATGGGCGATTATTATAAATAAATCATTTAAAAAGTGACTGTAATTTTATCATATTTACTATTTTAAAAGCACTATTTTGCCACATTTAGCATTTTAATAGCTTTCAATAGGTCACTTCCACCTTAAGACAGTGTATAATTAGCCTGGCCACCTATAAGCCACCTTATACGTGTAAATATATAGTCTGGTCAAGTAAAGCCCAAGTCTAAATTGTTCAAAAGAGCCCCGTTCCGGAGCCGATGCCATCTTTGTAGTTTTTCTCTAGCGTTAAGCCCGACTAAAAAACATAGAGCACTGTGATTGTCAGGACGCAAACCTGTTTGGGCCAATGGTAGACCTGTTGAGGTTACAACAGGGAGTCTAAGCCACACCCATCTACCTCTGGTCCATGGGTCCTCATACTGCCAAAAAAACTGAGTCTTCGGGCCAATGAAAGTCATTTTCTGATCCTGTTTGATATGTGCCATGGATTTAACATGTGGCGTCCATGAATTTTAAAGACACATTTTGATGCCAAGAAAGAAAGAAGTTACTTTAGGTTTTGTGTGAAAAGATGTAGAAAACGCCAACCGCTCGTCTCGCCAAACTGATGTCATCAAACCAGACAAGGATTAGAGGAAAAGAAAAATGGCTGAGTTTAGCGAGCTTCAAGTCCTTCTTCCATTTTGAAAGCAATAGCATTAAAAGTGGAGCAAACCACAATAAATCTGGCCATGTGGTAAGTAGCAGCTACGCTGTTTTTGTTACTTTTAATAAATGTCTACTTTTTATTTGAAGCTAAAAGTGGTGAAATGAACTTGCTAATGTTATATGTATTACTTTAATCAGCCCCTCATACTCAAACATATTTGTCTATGTGAGTAGATTTTGAAACCTTGTACATTTTAAAAATCGACAAACAACAACGATATTTTAGTGTTTTTTATTTGAATGTTTTCTCACTTTTCAAGAATAAACTCGGATGTATTGTTTCCACCTTCCTCATAAGTACAGGTGGAATTCCCAAATCATCTACTGACCTTATTTTCCATAAAAGATTCACTGTGATGGAAAACTGTTAGAAAATAGAAAATGAGTTTGACTTCTGTCACTAGGACTCAGGTCCTTGTAAAAATCAGTTTGTTTACTTTAACTAATTATTTTCCATTTGTTTTCATTTTGAAGGGAACATTTTGACCCAGATCTGACCCTTCCTGACCCTGCTCACATGCAGAAGTCAGCCTCTGATTCCCTGATTTAGATCGGATCGTCCTTCCTTCTTCATTCTCTGGACCTTGATTTGAAACTGTTTAGTCTGACTGGAGAAGATGAGATTACCTCGTCTCTTACATGTTAAAACAGCGTCTGGTTCTGAAGTAGTCATGTTCGTATAGTCACCAAGCTAATGCTGGAGGACCGTGATCAGTGACAGACAGGAAGTGCTGAACTGAAACTTCATCCAACCATTTTCCAAATCACGGAGGAAACAGGTCAAGTAGGAACCCAGATATTCCACTCTACACCTCGTCCTGGGGCATTCCCAAACCAGAGATGATTCCTTCAGTAAGTTCTGGGTTTGCCCCCAAAGTGTCAAGTCAGAGAAACCAGAGAGTCCTGAACCACCTCAGCAGACTCCTCCAGAGGAGGGACAGCGGCTGGAGCTGCTCTGAGGAAGCTTGTTTCAGCTTGTATCCAGGATGATAGAGAGCTGAAACCTGCATGGACCAGTAAATCTAGACCTTTCAGTTCCATTTGTTCTTCACCAGGACCTTACCACAGACAAAGCTGGGATTTGTCTGTTCATCCCTCACTCCAGCCTACTGTCACCTACCAGCCTACCTGAACGTTTGAGGCAAAGCGTCACTCCAGACCCGGAGGCAGAATTCCACCAGCTGAACGGTAATCCACTATGAACCCCTAGCTAAGAAAATCCACCGTTACTTTGTTTTCTCTGTAAAAAGCAGCTTCTGGATAAGTCGTCCAACCGTCCACCTCCTTATGACTAATATTTCTGCTCACAGCCCACTCCTCTCCACTCGGCGAGCCCTCCTTTTGCAGCTCTTGAGCTCTTTAGCCTAAGAAACTGTGGCTAAGCCCTGGATCCTGAACAGCATGGTGCTCATGCCAACTAGATTAGAAGTCTTGGAGCAGCTGCAGAGAAATCAGATTTACTGACACAGTCATGATGGCATCTGTGACGCGGAGAGAGATGTTTCTAAAGGAGGGAATCACCTGAGTATATTATAATTAATAAGACCAGTAAGCTTGATTATGCATAATTAATGATGGTTGTGCAATAACGTTCTGGGAGATTGTTAATGCCTGTGCAGTTTTTAAAGGGGACATATTTAGATTTTTTTCTTAAGTTATAATAGTTGCATGGTCAATAACAAACATGTTCATGAAGTTCTTTGCACTAACTCCCTCACACATAAAGAGATTTCAGCAGTTTTATTCTTGACAGTTTCAGTGCCTTCCAGAATGAGTCGTTTCAGGGCTCTGTCACTTTAAGAAAACAAGCTGGAGCTGGCCACGCCCACTCCTCCCCCGCTCAGGCTGCCATAAGCTGAGAAGCTCCGATATCTGAGAAGAGCTTAGAGTAGAGCCACTGCTCCTCCAGCAGCAGCTCTCTCTTGCACACGAGAGGTGGTTTTATTCTAAATTTCCCGTTTGTGACATCACAAATGGGGGCTTTTTGAAACAGCTTGTATTAGGTTCATAATTACTAAACCCAAACACTGGCATAAAACAGATGGATGGATTTTTTTATGTTTGGAGTGTTTATAGAGGCAATAGAGACCCACATGGCAGCACAAAAGAATGCAAAAGGTGAGGTTTTGCATTATATGTCCCCTTTAAGTTACTTTTAAACTTCTCTCTGCAGTTCTACTGTGTAGATTATTGGTCTTTATCAAACAGCATATTTGACAAAACATGTCGATCTACAGGCAGAGTTCACAGGAAGAAATCCAAATATGGTTAGCAAATATCCAGGTGCATAACTTAGATATCTGATTTTTTTTCTATAAATGAAATAGCAATTTTTGTTCTAAAACACCATTTCACTAGCCTGGCAAGCCATCTGATCCTACATATGTGAATATACAGCCTGGCCACGACTCATTGACGGATCTCAGTCTTGGGGCGAGATACGGTTGTCTTTCAAACTGTCACCACATGCTATTGGACAACAAATAATGTGACGTGCTCACTGCTACGAGTGTCAGTCTACAGGGCACTCTGCCATACGCTGTTGAAGAAGATGCTAATGCATCCTTTTTCTAAATAAACTTAAGCACCGCTATCTGCTCTTGACTCAAAAAAACGTCCAAGTCTAAATAGTCCAGAGTTGATGCCAAAGCCGTTTCCAACAAGCCGGTGCCATTTTGCTCAGTTGCAGTAACATCCCACTCACCAAACAGATAGAGCGTTGTCATTAGCACGCCACCAGACTGGCCAGTGCTGCGGAGGTTCCAATGGAGCGTGGACCGACATGCAGAGTAAATTCATTTTGCTTCTGCTGTCTGTCTAGATTTCTAGGCACTTACTGTATATAAATGGCAGATAGTAAAGTAATACATTATAAACACTAACAGCTGTTTTTCACCACGTTTAGCTTAAAATGAAAATGGTAAAGATGCATATTTAAAAATAACCTAATATCTGAAGTTTAAACTAATAATCAGACTATCTCAATGGATAATTAAATCTAAATATAGAAAGGTTCGTCATAATACTTACAATTAAACCCAAATGCATAAAGATAGATCCAAATATTTAGGATCAAATCTAAATATGTTAAAAACTTTACATCTAAATGTCCAAATTTAAATCTAAACCCTTAACGTTAAACGTTATTATATATTTTAATGAACCAAAAATATTTAATTTTAAATATAATATTTAGTATATAATCCATGCATGTTGGAACAGTTGGGAGCACTACCTTACAGCCAGAAGGTCACATTGAATCCTGGCTGTTTTTTTCTATGTAGAGTTAACTTGTTGTCTTCCTGAGGGGGATCTCCAGCTACTCTGGCTTCCTCCCAGACCAAAAACATGCATGTTATCATCTACCAAGTGTATAAAATATAAAGCAAAACCTAAATATCTAAACATAAATCTGGTGATTTTAAAGCCACATGTGAACCCTCGTGTTATAGGGGATCTCTATATCTTAAATATATACATTATGTTTAGATTTAATTCGATTTAACATTAAATATTTGGATTTGTTTCTAAATTATAAATGTTTGTACTGTGAGGTCAGTTTGGGATTCCTTCTTGTGGAGGCTGTAGTGGGTTATAAATAGGCTGAGGGGGAAAGGCTGCAGAAGCGACAGCAGAGATTATCTCACCCCGGATGATAATCAACTGCAGGGTTTATGAGGCATACATCGATGAGGCTTTTAAAAAAACTATAAACTCGATTAAAAAAACTCTTCTAACTGCAACAAGTTCCTGCAAACGCATGCAGATAAAAGTGAATGATATTGGACAGTGTCCCTGTTCTGTCCCAGGAAACTGAAGGGACAAGTGTGCAGAGCAGGCCCGGATGCTGGGACTCCGCTGCACCAGGCAGTCAGACCAGTGCGGCACGGATATCCTTCATGTGTCACAGTTAGGAAGAGCTGAGCACATGCGTGCATTTCTAACCCGGAGCATTTGAGAATTTCATGTTATTTAAAAAAAGGTAAAAAGGCTAAATTAACAGGTGAAACTGCGCATCTTTGCACAAAACGCGCTTGTTTTGCGTAATTTACACTGAATTGAAAATAAGTCGCGTTTCAAATGAACGCTGAAAGTTACACATGAGGAATAACCGGAAATATCATTTCAATTAGAAATGGCTAAAAACCCTCAAGTGTCGTTAACAGGCGCGTCTTCTCTAAAGAAACATGTTGACTGTATTTACGGATCAGTGGAGTCCAGCAGATTCATCAGGAATCAGAGCAGGTTTGGATTATCATTCATATTTATTTGTATTACCCAGAGCTCTGCGGTGTCTCCTCCAGCGCACAGGCCGGCCGATCCGACTCATCCCCCGGTAAGGCTGTCCTGGATGGTTCGGTGTCCGGTCCACCGGGTTCTCCTCCACCGTGGATCTGGTCTTCTACGGAATTTCGCACATTTTTACTTCACTGCAGCAGCAGCAGCAGCACCGGCGGCACATGCTCAGAGAGGCGCGCAGCTCTTCATCTGTGGTTAACTGTTTACGCACCGCAGCTCGGTGCGCAGACGAGCAGGATGCTGCAGCCTGCTGCATGATGCTGGAGTCCTGATCCGGACTGGTGCCCAGAGTACCACACACACACACACACACATATATATATTACTTTATATATATATGGGGGAGTAAAATTATATTTGAACACCCTGTGATTTTGCAAGTTCGACCACTTAGATATCACGGAGGGGTCTGAATTTCACATTGCAGGTGCACATAAGTATTTGAACACCTGTGAAGTCAGTGTTAATATTTGGTATAGAAGTCTCTGTTTGCAATGACAGAGGTCAAACATTTCCTGTAGTTCTTGACCAGGTTTGCACACAGGTCAATGGGGATTTTGGCCCACTCCTCCACACAGGTCTCCTCTAGATCTGTCAGGTTTCGAGGCTGTTGCTGAGCAATATGGAGTTTCAGCTCCCTCCAAAGATGTTCTATTGGATTTAGGTCTGGAGACTGGTTAGGTCACTCCAGAACCTTGATATGCTTTTTACAAGCAACTCCTTGGTTCTGCTGTGTGCTTCAGATCATTGTCATGTTGGACTACCCAGCCACGACCCATCTTCAATGTTCAGACTGAGGGAAGGAGGTTGTTGCTCAAAATCTCACAATACATGGCCCCATTCATCCTCTCCATACACTGCAGTCACCCTGTCCCCTTGTCAGAAAAGCACCCCCATGCATGATGTTTCCACCCCCATGCTTCACAGTAGAGATGGTGTTCTTGGGATGCAACTCATCTTTCCTTTTCCTCCAAACACGGCGAGTAGACCAAAACGTTCTATTTTGGTCTCATCTGACCACATGGCTTTCTCCCATGCCTCCTCTGGATCATCCATATGGTTATTGGCAAACTTCAGACGGGTCTGGACATGTGATGACTTGAGCAGGAGAACCTTCCATGCAATGCATGGTTTTAAACCATGACGGCGTAGTGTTCTGCCAACAGTGACCTTTGAAACTGTGGTCCCAGCTCACTTCAGGTCATTGACCAGGTCCTCCCGTGTAGTTCTGGGCTGATTCCTTAGACAGTCTTCTTTAGCCTCTTCCACTTTCTAACAATTGCTAGTTGATCTATTTTCACCGAGCTGATTTCTAAGTGGGAGATCTTGCAAAATCACAGGGTGTTCAAATACTTATGTTCCTCACTTTAAATATGGATGCATTTCCCACCTCACATCCAGTCTCTGAGATAACCTTTCCAGGAAGGAAACCCAAACATTTCATGTAGAAAGTTATCCGAGAATTTTTATTTTTTAAGAGAAAAATATTAGTTTAAATGTAGGGGGCGTGGCTTAGACTGATACCAGAACCAGCCACAAGTGGGCGCTTCTTTTATTTCAGCTTTAACTGACGTGTATAAAACTGCTGGTACTCTTCCATTAAACAAAGTAAAACCTCAGTGGTCACTGAAATACACTAAAAATATACTGACTCCAGTTGTCTCAGGCCTGAGAGGTTCCTTCTCCAGATGTTTGAGCTCCTTCCACAGATGTTCTACAGGATCGTTGGTATGTTAATATTTTGGATCATTAGACCTCATGACCTTAGACACAGACCAAGCTTTCTGACACTGAACAGCACATGTAGCAAAAGAATGTCATGATGGTTTTGAGATTTTATTGGACCCTGATCAGATTCAATACTTCCTGGTTCAGATGTGGTAAAGCAGAACAAAAACAAAACTGAGCCTCCTCACTATAGGTCCAGGGTTGCTTTCTTTGAGTCTGTGATTATGGACCTAATGTAATTTCCCAAAAGCTTCAGTTTTGTCTCACCTGTCCAAAGGATGAGACTCTTTGTAGCTTTTTGCATTTTATTAAATTCCATTCTCACTTTGTAGGATTTACTTCCATCAGCGGCATGCTTCTCAGCGCTCTTTAAGTCCATTTTTTTCTCAAACAGTAACTGATACTTTGATCTGACGAACCTTTTAGTCAGAGGAACAGCTTGAAAACAGACTTCTAGCCTTTACCTTTATAATCCTCATCAATAAATGTCTTTCTAACCTCCTGGGATAACTCTGTCTTTATCTTTCTGTGGTCTATTTTAAGTGTGGTACACACCCTGATACCAAACAGCACTGTGACTACTGTTCAGCTGTTAACAGGCAGACGTCCTGATTACCAGACTGAAGACAGCTGTGATTCTGGTTACGGGACACATTCAGGACAGATTTAGACATTTTTACCTCCGAGCACAAACACCAAAAGAGAGAATATCAATGATCTTTTTTTAATTACAATATCGAAGCATAGATGCATTAATTGTGAAAAAGGTAGAAAAAACACCAAGTCTTTCTCAATAAGTTAAACCTTTCTGGCCGAAGAGCAGAGCCGGCTCATACAAACAAAACATTTTCTGTAAAGCATTCAGATTCAATGAAACTAAAGACAAGTCGAGCTCACGATGCTGAAACAAAAGTGCGAGTCCTTTCTGACTTCTTCAAACAAAACAAAGAAAAACATAGAAAATCCAAGTGGCTTATGTTTCTTTCCTTCCACCCTTCTCCACAGGGTTTCACAAGCATTTTCTATGAAACTTCACAAGTTTCCATCGTTTGATCGACAAACAAGAAGCTGAATTATAGTCGGTAAAAAATTATAATAACAATGACAATAATTACAAAGACGGTAATAACAAGAGATGTAGGTAATAAACACAGTCCTGTACAGTCAGGCTCGTCGAGTGATAAACCACCGCCAAACCGACGGACTCGTCTCCAGCAGCTGGAGGCTGAAGACGAGTCTCATCTTCATCGTCCTTCAGCTGCACATGGCTATGGTTCAGTGGAAAAAGCCTTTTCCATTTGATTTCTCCTTTCACTGCAAACAGAGCACAAGAAAAAGTCACAAACTGATTATTTATTCACACAGAAACAAAACGAGTTTTGGTCTCTTGAGGCAGCAAAACCAACGTATGACTCAGGTTTTTAAATGAACTTTAACAAGACATCTTCCAGTTTTCACTCCTTTTCTGTCCAGGTCTCTCAGGTCTTTACTGGAATTCTTTTGTTTGTTTTTTTTGTTTTGTTTTCAAAAAACAAGATTTTTCCATTCTGTTCATCCACTGGAGATTGCGATTTTTTTTTTCAAATGCTTTTTTTTGTTAGCCTTTGTCCTCCTTCCTTTATTTTTCACCTACAAACTCACACAACATGCTGTAAAGTAGAAGGACTGGACAGAAAATGAGTCAAAATCCATTTAAAAGTCAAATTAGAAAACCATCAGAAACTCGGAGAAACCAAAGACTGTATAAATAACGGACGGAGCCTCTGCGCAATCACACAAAGGCCCGGTAGGCGGTTCCCATCACCGCCATCTTGGCCGTCTCTCGTCACTCCCAGAAAATACAAAAATGGAGCTGAGAGTGGGGCTGTGAGGGTGGGGGCAGATGATTGATACTCAACAAACTCTGAGCTGATGTAGCTACGAGCTAGCTGAGCTAACCGAAGCTAACAGAGGTTGGCCAGAAAACCACGGTTGAGCGACTCTGCTACCCTTCAGCATGTGCTGCACATGTGGAATAAAACATGTATGTTGGTGACACGAAGAGAGACAGCAGTGGGCGTGCGCCAACTTCCTGATTCAGGCATCGTGTTCAGTGCAGCGCTCATCTCTGCCTAAATGCGTAAATTCATTCATTTTGACCATAAACACGTTGAAATCCTACAGAAAAACAAATGTTTAGATCAATCGAGTGGACACGTTGATCTTCTACCTTCATCATTAGTATTTTATGTATCATGATGGCACAGACACATTACTTTCTGATCCGCAGAAGATAAACAGAGACGAGCTCCTGTCTGCTTCCAGATTCCCGTGAAGACTCTGTTTCCCTCGCTAGGGTTTCATAATATTTTGTAAAAACAGTTTTATACTCAGAGTTTCAATTTTCCAGTTTTCTTTCTGAATTTGACTCCGTTTTAGTCTAGTTTATGTTTTATATCCATTAAACTGATGCAAACTGTCCTTTTTCTGGAAGAGGACATCCTTATAATTTCCTTTCAACCACCTCTTAGAAGATATTAAACCTTCTGCTTTCATAAACGTTCATTCTTAATTATTATGTTATCATACTGAATGAGTATTTATAAAGAAAGAAAATGAGATCAAACGGAAACCAGCCAGACCCACCAGTCTCACCTCAGTGGCATTGGCTCCTACAGATTCAGTCCAGTTCGTGAACTTCATCCTGCAGCGAGGCCGAGGGCCGTCCTGCATCACCAACACGTTTGGCCATGATGTCCCACTGTGGAGTCAATGCTTTGGATTTGGTACCTGAAAACAGAACAGAGCATGAGCCTTGATGCAGCTGAACTCCAAAACAACAACTCACAAGCCCCCTGGTGGCTTCAAATGAGAACAACTCCTTTTTATCAGAAACAAAAACTAACAGGAATGAATGCAAGTTTGGTGTGGCCCTAAAGACGGGTGCAAAACTTTTCCGCATCTGTAGACATGACCCCCTCTCTGCCTGTGATCCAGATGTTGGTTTAAGGAAAACTTGTTGATCTCAGGAGGAGCAGAGCTGAGACTGCAGATATGCACATGGATCCTTTGTGATAAATAAGTGTTGTGATGCATTAGACATTAAACATATTTATGAATAACAACAATGCAAGAACAAACACTTTTTTTAATCTAAAGCCGCTGACTGTAGAAAAAAGGCTAGGTCAGTCAAATTGGGCCCACATGGGATGAAGCTCAGGTGAAGCTGTGATGGTATTACTTCCTTTAGCTCCGCCCACCAATGAATAATTGAGACAAAACATGTAGTTATGAATAAACTCGGTACGTTTCTGTTGAAAATCACAGAAATATTAAAAAGTATCTCAGAGGAAAACCGAGTCACGTTTAGTGTTTAACATTATCGGGCCCGACTGAGGGTGAGCTACACCATTTCTCTTGAGTTTTTCCTGTAATTTTTGCTGCACATCGTGATTTTAGAAGACATCCAGCTGCTGCATGTTGAGTCTAGTTTGTTGAAAAAGTAACTTTAAAAGCTGGATTATAAAATAAAACTCATTATTAAAATCAAATGTGTTTAATAAATTTAAAGTATTAATCAGAATTTCAGGATTTAAAAGTTCAAAATGTTAGGCGTTGTTGTCAGGGAGTTCTGTTCTAGCTAAGATAAAGACTCAGACCTTTAATGCTTGCATTCATCTCTGTGATTTTATAACAGAATCTCAGGGTCAAACATGCACATCAGAAAACTAAAGACAGAATACCCTCCTCACTCGTAGCTTTGAGCCGAGTTCACAAATAATACAATATAATACGACCTTTCAAGAGACGTAGTTAAATATTTTTGGGTCCACCCCTCCCTGAGGGTACCCAGCCCTCCTCATCTTCCCCTCGCTGCTATGTTACCATGACAACGCAGACTTCAGCTAAAGCAGCAAGGACGTTCTGATCTCCTCCTCTTCTCCATTCTTTCTTTGACACATTCTCACTCTCTGTTTCTCTACCCCGTCTCATTTCAGAGGGAAAATGGGACAAAACTAAAAGAATGAACTTGATTCATGTCCAACCAGACACATCAAAGTTTCCACATTTAAGCATCAAGTGTCCCCTTAATAAGTGAAGTAATTTAGATTATTTAAGGACACTGTGGAATATTAGCAAACAGAGTTCAGTAGAGCTGAAACGGGAGCTCTCTGTTCCACTGACCATCCAGTCCGTTGTGCTGCTCATAGGAGCGTTTACCCAGGATGGTGGGGGAGCCGTTGTTGAGGATGGGGGACGACTTTATGGGCGTCAAGCTGCCTGTGGAGATGGAGCCTCCTCGGATCAGGGGTTCAGGCTTGGGTGGACGGGGATGTGCTTCTGTAAAGTTGGACAAGCAATTTCATCTTGCTGATTAGAATAAATCTGTCCATATCAGCAAATAAAAATAACTTAATAATACAAAGAAACATCCAGATTCACCAGGTGAGGGGTTTGTTCTTACCTAAGTACTGGACCACAGACTCCAGAGGTTTACGATCGATGGGTTTTTGTTGCGGAATATCTTTTGGCTTATCTGGTAACCGCAGGGCACCTACAGACATTCAGTGATAGAGTAGTTAATAACGTCATAAAGCAGGTTTAGATGAGAAGTGTTCAGATATCGGCTTTAGTGTTGAATATAGTGTTAGCTACTGAACATGAACTGTGATGGTGTTAAGAGCGTGGTGGGCCTCCTACATTCTGCTTTGATGGCTGCTGTGTTGACTAGGAGGTAGGGGTGCCGGGCCAAGTATCGAGGCCGGATGACGTCCTGGCAGAGGCGGCGAGCCAGCCGCGTCAGACCGGTGGTCTGCAGGAAAAACGCCTGTCGGGTTTTTACAGCAAACTTTGGGCTGCCGCTGTGCCGAAGGGGAAGGCCGTGGGGGCTCTGAAAGTCCAGAGTTTTAAGATGAATTAAAGCTTTCCTCAAACGTTTCACAAGAATAAATGTATCAGTAGAGAAAAGGGTTAAGGGTCAGTGAAGCTAGCTTGTACCGTGCTGCTGCGGTTGGGTCCCGGTCTCTCACCGTCCAACCTCGTGGGCATCTTTAACCCTCCATACTTCTTCCAGTAGGTCCAGCATGAAGCGCAGAGACGACACTGCATGTTGGGAGGTCCCCATGAATACCACTGGTATGAGCTGCTGGCTGCACACACACAATTACACTTCTGAGGTCAAACAGCAGAAAGAAAAGCGTGCAGATTGGAAGAAGATATGCACCATGAACACAAGCATGTATGGCGTTAAAAACGGCTGATGAATCGTAATTATTCTACAGCAAGTGTAACATGACATGAAAGACTTACTGTAGCAGCTTTCACAGGCCCGGCCCAGGCCCGGGGTCTGCCCTGCTGAGCCCGGCGGTACCGGGTTCCCTCCGCCCGCTGCTCCGTTTAAAAGAGCTGGCTTTACATTGTTGCTCAGCTGGTTGGGGTTTGGCTTGTTACTGGGAGGACACGAACAGAGACAGAGTCAGAAAACCACACGGACCACAGGCCTACTCCGTCTACATTTATGTAGCAGCTCAGGACCTTTAGGTAGAAAACTAGTGTATCCATCACCAGAGGGTGCAGAAAGGTTTCATGGTGCTTATGGCTAATTTAGGCACCTATGTAAACAAATTAACCTCTAGAAGCTGCTTCACTAAATACTGGTTTTCTGTTTTTCTAAAGTAACAAAATGACACTTGGCTGTTTATCATGTCTACTGCCTCGTAGGGATGTTATTATTGAAAACACAGCATCAAAACAGCCTTTTATTTGTGGTTTTGCTGATATGCAGAGATACATTTTGAGTCAGGTTTCAAAGCGTCACATTGTTTTTGGAGGCAGAGTTGTATTTTATGTGCAGGAATTAAAAAACGCTGCATTATCAGACTTATTCAGTGTAATCCTATCATTATTATTTACTCCCACATGCTTGGAGAACAGCTAAGAGTCACAGAAATGCTGTTAAAGATGAGTTTTACTGTTCTACTGAAAGTCATCATGACTTCTAACTTTTAAAAATAGCATCTCATATACCAGTTTAAAAGTTAGTGGTCATGCAATTGCTTCCTTAATGATATTCTCATGCATGAAGTCAAAAAAATTAAAGCAAAAACAGCATTTTTGCATTTATTTCTACATGCACTGGTTGTTTCATCTCTTTGATAAACTTGTGCAATAACTGAAAGGATGAAATACTCTGCCCAAACTAGTTTTATTTATTAGCAGCTAGAAGTAGAAACAGTATGAATAACATTTTCTAACAGGTAAGTTTATCCTGAAAGCAAAGATTTTGTCCAAAATGTGATGAAAGAAAAAGAACTCACTAGTTGGGGATGTAGACCTGCTTCAGTTTGCTCTCGGCTTCTGCAGCTTTTAACCGTTTCTGAAGCAGAAACAGGTGGTGGAGGAAGAAGAGAAGGAGTGATGGGATTAAGCCTAATCCTCACCAGCAGTGTGAAGATTACATCAATATTGTTCTTCGACAATTAAATGCAAAACTTCTCATTTATCTGAACAAACTAATCATTTTAAATTAGTTGTGTTGTTTTACATGATCAAAATAAAAGAAACAAATAAAATGTTAGAACTTACCTGCTGAACGTATCTGTCTGTGGTCTTCCACATGTAGTAATACTCAATTATACTCGTCAGTGACTTCCAGGGCAACTAGAAGAAAACGATAGAAAATTTTTAGATTTTACACCCGCAGAATAAAATCTTCATTAAAAAAAAGCAAATTAAACTAAAATTAGCAGATAAAGTAATATGTCCTAAAAATAAGATTTGATATTTGATTTCCACTAAGGTCAACTTATCAAATCACGGAGTGTATTTTTCTCTTTTACAACATGTTAGTGTGAATGCTTCCATAGACTCTCACAAGATGAAAACACATTTGTGTTATCTGAAGATTCCCAGGTTGAATCAGGATCCCTCTGAGATGCTTAGAGACAAAGTGAAGGTGTCAGTAATCAGTGGCTCCACCCATCATGGACGCTGGAGTCCAGCTAGGAGGAGCAGTAGTGACAGCATCTGGCCACCAGGTGGCAGAGTGAAAACAGCTCAGTGTGTCTGCAGCATCTTCTCTGGCTGGTAGCACATCAGAGCATGAGGAGCTCCAGGGTCTAATTTTCACTTTTTACACACGGAGTGAAGCAGCAGCTCTGCTTCCCAGGACTACTGTTGTTTTTATAAGCAATCAGCTAAAGTTCAAAATATCTCTTTAATGTGGAGTCATCTGCCAACAGAGGCAAAAACTATGACTAACCATTTCTTAACTACATGTGTGGACATCTAACCGCCTCCTCGTGTCCTCCTTAAATAGTTTAACAGTTATTTCTACATAGAAAAACGTTTGAGAGGGAAATAAAAACGCTGCAGCAGGACCTTCCACAGCAGCTCAGCGTACAATGATAAAAAGCTAACTCGTGTTTTTAAAAGTAAATATGATAAAAATGGAGGTTTAATCAGCTTTTCAGATTTTTCTTTGAATAATTGCACTGGAATTTCAATCCAAAAGTACCAGTAATAGTTTTAGATTTATTAGATAATTTTCTGTAAACATCCCATTGAAAAGAAAATATCCATACTCTTTCTGCAAGTTTCATATTTTCTTCTGAATTTTAGAATAGAAACTAAATTGTGTTTTGTTTAGTTTTCTTCAAAAATGTCAACAAATCTCTTTATAGTCAGTTTTTATGGGATAGAACAAAAGATCTCCGACTTTAACTCCAGATAAAAGTCAGAATGCTGATTTTAATCTCAGAGTTCTGACTCGATTCTCAGAAATCTCTTTTCAAACGACCCTGTAACAGTTGCGGCTTTATTTAGGTGAAATCAAAGTAAAACAGGTCTTTAGATTGTAAAAGTTGCAGACCCCCAATCCATAGGATCAAATCCATCTCAAACATGTTCAGTTTGGTGAACAGTTATCATGAAAGAAAATATTAACATCAGCCCTATTCTGACGACCCTTCATGTGTGGAAAAAGTTGCGTCTTCCCTAAATATGCCCCCATTTTTGTTTCACCACTCACAAAATCCTGCTGAATGTCTGTGAAGTCTTTGCCGTATTTCTCGAGCGCCTCCTCGAACAGGTTGGCCTCTGAGGCGCTCCACTCCTCCATTTCGTCCCTGCAGAGGACGGGCCCACCCTGAGGCACCAGCGCTGCGATGGCTCGGGTCATGTCGTAGCTGTTAGCGTGGAGCATGTCCATAGCGTGAAACTTGACACAAAACACATATTGGTGTGTTAGAAATCTGTATGTCTGAGGAAAAATTATTTTTGTTCAGCACAGATAAAATAGAGTCTGTGTGTGTGTGTGTGTGTGTGTGCATGCATGTGTGTGTAGACTGCAAAAACATTGACACCAGTCCTCTACAGTGCATTGTCTCGCTACAATCCTGAATCGCTAATAATTGCAGATACATAAAGGTGCATGCACCACAGATATTTGCCTCCATGAATAGTCTCTACCATACAGTTGAGGTCGTGTAGGTCTGACTCCATGCATCTCACCAGCGTGATGTCCCTGGAGGCTGCTGCAGCACTCATATGGAGACTCGGCTGCCGGACAGAACTGCTGCAGTCCAAAGCTCTGGCAAAAGTCCCTACTGACCTAAGAGACAAGGACGTGAAGAATGACACAGATAAATATAGATGGGAAACAGCTTTTACTTTAAAGGTGCAATATGTAAAATGAAGCAAGAGTGACATCCTGTGGTCAAATTTGGTTACTGCAGCCCATTTTCATAAACAAAACTACACTTTCTGAAGAGCATTCCACGAGTTTCTTGGCTATTGCCAGTCAATCAGCGCCAGAAGTTTCTAGATGACGAGCGAAGACCTGTCATATACAGTAAGTTGATAAGTAGATAAATACATCACGTCATATCTGGTGTTAACACTCTTGGGTGTTTTACGGTAGGGAGCACTTATTACAATAGTATGCTACCCGGTATTAGCAGAGGTGTGGTTGTTTGCTATCTTGCTGTTATAGTTCTGAACGACTCATTAAAGGAAGTAAAACACCAGGAATGACTCATTTTCTTCACACAAACATTTCACTGTAATATCCAGTTGTTGGTAATAGAAAAAGCAGCTTGAGATATTTTTAGAACCATCTGCTTCTAATTCACCGTTAATATTGTTAGCTCGTTAGCCTCTAGCCTTCTTTTCCCGATATTAGAGTAAAGCAAAAAGATGCCGTGGCTTTTTAAGGGTACAAGAAATACCTTCTGGGCCGCTCCTGTTTACTGGCTTTGGTACTTTAAACAGCTCTGGAGCTTTTTGCCGACCAGTGTTAAATTACAAATGCGACGCTGCAGCGCTAGCTCGGCAAACTCACAGGCTCACAGATTGTAAACAGTAACTACGTCCTTCTTTAGTCTTTTTGATAGGAGAAAAACTGACAAGCCCCCAGCCGGCAGAGAAAGAAAACTGTTTCAATGTAACCTTCCTTCCAACATGATTGAGACATTAGACGGTTTTATGATTATTACATTGCAAAATTGTTACATATTGCTCCTTTAAACTTTAGCATAAATCATCCACATTCACCTAAATCTTTTAATAAGTGGTGCTCAAGGTTCTACAGGCCTTAATTTGACAAAACCAAGACTTTTGAATTGTGTTCATGATTGATTAGAGAAAGTAGGTTATTTATTTTCCTGCATGGAAAGGATTTGATTGACAACACTTATTGGATTGACCAATTCTTGTTTGTCAACATCAGATTAAATTAAATTGGTTGTGATGTTGAGGAACAACCCAGGGACCACCAAACCATGAACTGGGACCAGCTGGAAGACCAACTCTGTCCAGAGTGAAGCCAGTTTGAAACCACTATGGACTGAAAATAGGGCTGGGCCTAAAATTAATATCACGGTATATTGAGGAGTTCACCTTGATAACGATAAATGGACGATAACTACGTGTATGCGCAAAAACAAAAGTTGTTCACTAGATGGGGCTGTCACGTGTGTTACGTTGAGTTACGTTGTCATGTGACTCGAGGTGGTACAGCTTCTTAAAGGGACATGCATGTCGCCAACCTACACACATCTTTTCATTTTTTTATTACCAAATGTATTGACATGGGAAAAATTATATCGGTTAGAGTCAGAAATTTCGGTAATGATACATTTTTGATTCATCACCCAGCCCTAACTGAGAGTGTGCCGACCAAGACAGAAGCTCTAAAAGATACATCTTGAAGTGTGACTGAATTCTGCAGCTGCCCAAAAGAACAGGATAAATCTGGTTTAGACAAAGGTTTTATGGTCACGAGACAAAGAATAAGTGATGTTTATCAATGTTGTTGACAGGTTTTTGGTAACTTACCGAGCTACGACTAAGAACTGGTCAATCTGTTTCTCTGTTAGGGAACTGTTGGGGTCCCAGACCTTCTCTTCCAGTTTCATCAGGTCCCTGCTGTCTTCTTCACCTGAATTTACCCACAACGCACACAGAAAGGGTCACATGTCGGATCATTACAAAAACATGTCAATTAAATTTCTTCCCGTTAGAAAAAATACAGTTTAAAGTAGGGCTGCAAGTTACGGCCTCAAATCCAGATCATGATATACTGAGCAGTTCACCTCGATAACAATAACGGACGATGACTACCCATACAGTGGCAGTATAGAGGGGATGGTGGTGATCAACAACAAATTGGCAAATTGGCAACATTTTGGATTTGGTTGATGCGACCGGCTTCCGTCGGCAGCTACTTGCTGCCCCGCCCACTGCTTCAACATTTCTCCACCGTCTTTCCCTTCTTGTTACAGACTGGATGGTGTAGAATCATGTGACTACACAAAGTCACGTGACTCTAGTTCATAGCACATCATCTTAAAGAAACATGAAAATCAGCAACCTACAGATCTTTTCATTTCTTCAAATACCTAATTTATTCCCATGGGTAAAATGACGTCGGTAACAGACATAAACTTCGGTATCTCTGCGATATATTTTGCGATGTTGTAAAAATGCAGGAATTTTGAACAGATGACTTGAATAGCACTCCTGCTATCTGGTTGACAATGAAAGAAGTGCAGCTGTCGAGCACAGGCGCCAATGATCCCTCTGACCACCATCAGCAGGCAAGGCAGGTTAAGTGTTTCGCCCAAGACACAATGACTGAGCCAGACGGGGCTCGAACCTGCAACCCCAGGGTTACAGGGCAGGCACTTAACTCCTCTGCCAAAATAAATTATAAATAAAACATGGAGTTCAGTTGGAAGGAGTGTGCAATGCAAATTAAGTATTGCATTACATAGCATGTTGGTGGAACCTGTTGCTGTAGGAACTAAATCAGATCAGGTTTGTAATCAACCAAGTCTTCTTTACAGGTGACAATAAAACCACCAGTGTAGTACACAAAGGTTTAGTTGTGTAGTAACACTATCTTTGTGGAGACGCAAGTTATTCTAAAAAATTAAAATAGTTTCTCGGAGTTGGAACACTGGAGGAGCTAAAACATAAAAAATTTAACAGTAACAGATCAGAGTTCTGTTCTGGGGTAAAACATATATAGCAGAGTAAAAACTCACAAAAAGGAATAATAAAAATATGTATTTCTGCTTTTCTGGGACTTAGAAAATCTACTAAATCTGTACCAATGTAAACATTCAGAACAGGTCAGGTGCACCTTCTTTTAGGAGGTCAGTGATGTCAGCCTGGTACTTGTTCCCGATGCGGATCTCACCCTTATCAGCCAGCAGGGTCTTTTGCTGAGGGTCATACACCAGCGAGTAGAAGAAGGCATCCTGGGAAATGCAGATGGAGTGAAGAACTAGAGCACAACATGGGCTAGCAGAGAGGGGTAAGACTGCATCTGGGTGTGTGGGTGTGTGTGTGTGTGTGTGTGTGTGTGTGTGTGTGTGTGTGTGTGTGTGTGTGTGTGTGTGTGTGTGTGTGTGTGTGTGTGTGTGTGTGTGTGTGTGTTTTCTTCTCCACTAGTCTCTCGTCTTCTCATTACAGTACGTGCAAAGAACATTCTGGTTCAATATGCTGAATAATTCATCTGGAAACAAGAATCTTTAAACTCACAACACACACACACACACACACACACACACACACACACACACACACACACACACACACACACACACACACACACTTCAATAAGTCCTGAAATCCAACTCAGCTAATAACGTATTTAGGAAGACCCAACGATGCTACTGGGCATCGACACAGGGACCGATGCCGTTTTGAGACAGACACTGAACTGCAGAGGCAAGTGTGATCATGCATCAGTGAGATTGATTTAAAAAAAAAAAAGGTTTCATCTAATGTGCATAAACCTCAAAGTTAAAGTGCACATAATCAAAATGATAATTCATATGCATTAAGGAATAATCTTGATAGGGCCTCAAAAGAAGCTTGAGCCCAGGGAATTCCTGAATCCTGCCCTGCTCATCTTTATCAGTTTTCTGAGACAGAGTTAGGATTTTAAAAGTTGACAAAAGGAAGAATAATAAATGTATTCATCTATTTAATTAAAGCCTTGATTCCTTTCCTTCATTTGTGGAAAGAATGGGTTTCAGTTTTAGACTAAGATCATCTGATATCTAGAAAATTTAGAAAATAACAAATTCAGGGGCAGCATCCTTGTTCATCGACCGCTATGACTGGAAGTGAGCGGCTGTGAATTTAGACGGTCTAGCGTTCATATTTATTCCCGCTCTTCCTCAGGGCAAGTCCCTAGCAACCATGACAGCGGTAAACAGAAGTTAAAACTAAACTCAGCAGCAATACCTGAAGAACTATGGGACTTGTCATAGAAGACCGTATGAGAATTTTTCGTATTCTCTACAAAAAATGTATCCATTCATCCATCCATTATCATCCACTTAGGCGTGGTTGGGTCGCAGGGGCAGTAGTCTAAGCAGAGAAGCCCAGACTTCCCTCTCACCAGCCACTTGGGCCAGCTCTTCCGGGATAATCCCAAGGCGTTCCCTGGCCAGCCGAGAAACATAGTCCCTCCAGCATGTCCTAGGTCTTCCTTTCGGTCTCCTCCCAATTGGACGTGCTGGGAAAACCTAACCAGGGAGGCATCCAGGAGGCATTCTAACTAGATGCCCGAGCCACCTCAACTGGCTCGTCTCAATGTGGAGGAGCAGCGGGTCTACTCTGAGCCCCTCCCGGATGATCGAGCTTCTTACCCCATCTCTAAGGGAGAGATCAGACACCCTGCAGAGAAAACTCATTTTGGCTGCTTGTAACCGTGATCTCGTTCTTTCTGTCACTACTGAAGCTCGTGACCATAGGTGAGGGTAGGAACGTAGACCGACCAATAAATCGAGAGTTTTGCCTTCCGGCTCAGCTCTCTTCACCACGACAGACCGGTACAACGCCTGTATCACTACAGATGCAGCATCAATTCTCCTATCCATCTCATGCGCCATCTTTCCCTCACTCGTGAACAAAACCCTGTGATACTCAAACTCCTCCACTTGGGGCAGGACCTCGTCCCTGACCTGGAGATGGCATTCTACCCTTTTCTGACTCAAGACCATGGTCTTGGATTTAGAGGAGCTGATTCTCATCCAGGCTGCTTCACACTCGGCTGCAAACCGCTCCAGCGAAAGCTGGAGATCACAGTCTGATGAAGCCAACAGGACCACATCATCTGCAAAAAACAGAGAACCGTTCATCAGGCCAACAAAACGGATTCCCTCATCACCTTGGTTGTGCTTAGAAATCCTGTTCATAAAAGTTATGAACAGAATAGGTGACAAAGGGCAGCCTTGGTGGAGTCCAACTCTCACTGGAAACAACCCCGACTTACTGCCGGCTATGCAGACCAAGCTCTCACACTGGTCATATAAGGCCCTAACAGCCCATATTAGAGGGCCTGATACCCCACGGGGCCTCCCGAGGGACGCGGTCAAACGCCTTCTCCAAATCCACAAAACACATGTAGATTGGTTGGGCGAACTCCCACGCACCCTCCAGGACCCCCCTAAGGGTATAGAGCTGGTCTAGTGTTCCACGGCCAGGATGAAAACCACATTGCTCCTCCTGAATTTGAGGTTCAACTATCCAACAGACGCTCCTCTCCACAACCCCTGAATAGACTTTACCAGGGAGGCTCAGGAGTGTGATCCCCCTGTAATTAGTACACACCCTGCGGTCCCCCTTGTTAAATAGGGTGACCACCACCATGGTCTGCCAATCCAATAGAACTGCCCCCAATATCCACACTATATTGCAGAGCCGCGTCAGCCAACAGAGCCTTACAACATCCAGAGCCTTAAGGAAATCTTGGCGGATCTCATCCACTCCTGGGGCCTTGCCACCGAGGAGCTTTTTGACCACCTCAGTGACCTCAGCACCAGAGATTGGAGAGCCCAACGCAAAGTCCCCAGACTCTGCTTCCTCACTGGAAGACGTGTGGGTGGGATTGAGAAGGTCTTCGAAGTACTCCTCCCACAGATCCACAATGTCCTGAGTCGAGGTCAGCAGCACACCATCACAACTATAAAAAGTGTTGGTAGTGCACTGCTTTCCCCTCCTGAGGCGCTGGTTCGTGGACCAAAAAATACAAAAAATTTATTTAAAACACAAACATGCAAACGGCAAAAACCTGACAACACAACTGCTTTAATCTTAATTTTTGTACAGCCAGATTTTAATATACTTACATTTAAACTGTAATCCTTTCCTGTTTGTCTGCCATTATTACAAGAAAAAAAATCTCCCATTATACCTGCAATGAATTTTGGGATAGGGTGGACCGGTGAGGACACACTAGACCTGTTCTTGAAATTCAGGGAGCCTTTGAAGTTGGACGGCCTTGTTGTTTTTCACTGTGACGTAATCTGCCTCAAAGTGAGGCCTTAGAAGGATGGAGCCCATGAATTTGGACTTTGTTAGATTAACATCAATCAGCATTGATGGCTATCCCGAATAGGACTGACCTCAAAAGTTAAGAGTGGCAGATGTTGGTTTAATGACGTACCTCTCTGTCCAGGTAGGACTTCAGGGCTTCTGTCTCGTTCAGCAGCGTCACGCAACACTTTCCTCTGGAGTTTGGTAAAGGAAGTGAAAGGGACAAAGAAAGAAGGGAAAATATATAAAGGAAGAGAAAAGCAGGAAGAATAAGGTTACATAAGTGTGAGAGGAGAAACTCCTCAGGAAGAACCTTTGCTGTAGGATAAAGCTCAGAATCTTTCACCTTATGTGGTGAATTCTTGTCTAAAGTAGAGACAATGATTCATTCGTTAACTCGCTAATTGCTGAGGTCTGAATTTAGATGATTTCACACCTATTAGTCATTTCCTGGGGCTAATGCAATTAGACAAAGTCAGACATCTTGTGAAACAATGCTACACAACAACATTCAGTCAAACTGTAATCAGGCTTGAACTTTTACTAAAGCTACTTATCAGAAGATCATTATTGGTTAAAATACTCTTCAGAAATGTCAAGTAATGATGTGGTGATGAATGAGGGCGTCTGCCTGAAGTTGTATGGTGGGCAACGGTGTTTTTTCAATCAGCAGTGTATTTATGTAATTTCACTAGTTTTCATTAAAAATTATAACAAAAATTAATAACAATTTACAAACAAGAGAGCTTAAATGTGAATGCGCAAAAATACATAGTTATTATTTTTATTATTTATAGGACTATTGCACAATCTGTTGGTTGCAATGGTCTGAAAAATGACTTTAATATTTTAAGCAAGAATTCTTGTCACAAAACAGAATGAACTGTGTTTGATGCAGATCATATGATTTATGCGAGTTATAACGATTTAGTCTTTTATGGCAAGAGGTCAGAATTTGACATCCTGGCGATATGAGGTCTCTGATCCAACATGGCAGACTTCCTGTTGGATTTAGACCAAACCTCCATCTGGCTTTTTTGTAGGTCTTGAACAGTTCTTTGAACGTTCCAAATGTGATGGCTGCATTGTGCAGAACTCCTTTCCTTATTTTACGTTCTTTCACAAATTCTTTTTGTTTTGAGAAAATAGAGTGTTATTGACTCCACTGTCACATAAAACTCATTAGGATGTTTTTTTGTAAATGCTACTTTTTTCCTGAGGTATTAGAAATCAAAACCATTTTTAAATGCAGGCTGGTCTAATACCAGCATGTTTAACTGCTGGGTACCTGATGTGTGTGGCTGGTAGGGACTCCAGCTGGCGGGACAGGAACAGCTCTCTGTGTCTGAGTTGGTGCTTCTGTTTCTCGGGTAGATCCGCCATCTCTGAATTCTCCATCTCCTCCTCCAGCTCCCCTAGATGATAAAAAGGGTAAAAGGTCAACCGTAAGCACATCAGATGAGGCGGAACAATGGTGTCCTCGAGGGGGGAAACGGTGGGAATGCAAATCTATCTGCCGCTGCAGACGCACTCAGTCTCAGGTGCACAAAGAGCGAGTCTAAAACACAAGGATGCACACTTGATGAGCCAGAACAATGAAGTCTCAAGGGAGGGGGAGAGTTGTGTGCAACCTGGAGGCTTCGAATCGCAGAGACATCGTCTACGAAATACGGGCAACATGAGACAAACTAAACATAAACCGCTCTTCTGACAATTTTTATCCAAACATAGAAGTTTGGACAGAAATGTCAGAAATAGTCTTGTCAAAAGAACCGGTTCTTCGGTACCAACCCGGTACTACAAAAATGTAAACGTCACGGTACCAAGATTTCGTAGGTACCGGTAGTACCGAGGACCCATCTAAACCCGGTCCATGATGCGCATGAGTCGCGCATTTACTGGGCGCGTGCAGTCGCTTCTAAAGCAATACCGCAGAGCACAGTCATGGCGAGCGGTGGACCAGCTGATGTGGTAAATAAAGTTCATTCACGGAGAACCCCAGCCCCGTTCTCACGGCAAATCCTGCCCCGCTCTCACGGAGACCGACAGGAGAGACGCTTCGCTCCAGCAGCACCTCCCGTTCTCATGCTTTCTTATATTTTTAATTCCAAAACTTGACAGGATGTCCCACAGACCCTGAATCCCTCTGTCAGCGCTTGTCATCAGAAACGTCCTGACACGATGCTCACCTCCGCTGATCAGTGACGTGGGAGGCGGATTTAATGTGACACGACCGTTAGTCGCTTTACAAAAATTTGCATATGTGTCAGAATCAGTACTACATAGTGTGGTGTGAATACACCATCGTCTTTATTAACTATTTAAATCTTCTATATGTTTAATTAGGGTAACAAATAGGATGACATAAAGGCGTTGACTGCTCACAGACCTGAGTTTTTCCTTTTTTAATGATTGTAATGTGTTTCCAAAAGATGAACAACAATGCATGGCTCAGTCAGTGTTTATGTCCTTAAAATCAGTTTGTCAAAAAAGCTGTTCTAACTAGAGGTTCTTGTCTGGATAACTAGCAGGTTTACAAAAATATATGAACAAAAACACATTTTGATTAAATAAAAGTGCATTAAAAACATGTTATGATAGGAGTACAATAGTAAATCAATAAATTTTTCTTATATACAGCACTGATTCACAAAAGATGTCATCTCAAGGCACTTTACAGGAAAATTAATGTTTTTATTGGTAAATTTAGTCTAAATTAAATTTTTATTGGTGCATTTGAAAGCTCATCATAATGAGTGAGTTAAACAGAAACCATTTATTTTATAACACATTGTTTTACGATAACATAAAATATAATAAAGAAAGAAATCTAGAATGGTTGCTGGTTTTAAGCACCTTAAGTATTGGGATGTTCTGTTGATCTGAACTACCTTTTTTGTGAATATTCTTGTTTTTATTTGTTTAGATTGCTCCATTTTTGTTTCAATTTTCTATTTAAGGCTAAATGTGAAATGCTCCTGCCTGGGGCTCTGACTGAGAAACACAAAGTGTTGATCTTAATAAAGTGAGAATCAAAAGCAGCAGGGACATAAACACATACACTGAGTTCCAAACATATCAATCCAACAATGATCCTGCTAGGAACCAGCCTCTTCTGCTCAAACCGCCTTCCTTGTGTGAAGAGTTCAAAAAAAGTTCACGAAGAAAGCAAAAGAGAAAAAAGCATCAAAAGTGATTTATTGAATAATAAAAAAAATGACAGAATAAGGAAGACGTGATGAATAGAAAAAAGTATTAAGCTGAATGGGAAAAGTAAAAAACTTGAATAAAGACAGAAGGAAATGGAGAGGCAGGCAGGACAAGAGAGGAAGGAGGCCTGTGAGAGAGAAGTGAAACGAGTGAGAAAGCAGTCGGTGCGTGCTCCAATTCATTTGGAGTTTCATTAGAGGATGTGAGACAGAAAGAGGGAGACTGGGAGCAGAACAAAAGCAATCAAGGGATTTTCAGAGAAGAAGAGATGTGTGGCCAAAATCAATAAGTACTCCTATACTCCCTCACTCTGCCCAGCACTCAGCACCCAGCAGACACACTATCAATGCCCAGGAAGAACATGCACACACGCACACACACAGACACACACACACACAGAGCGTGGGCCTCGCTTCATCGTCTTCCTTATGAAAGCAGAAAATTGTGGACTAAACTCCACACGAGACAAACTGACCAGAAAGAGGCACGTGGGTAAGACTAAAGCCTGCTGATCATGTGTGTACTACTGTTTCTGTTTACTTTGCATTTTTAAAACAATGTTTTGACTATTTTGAAGCCTACTGTAGTTAGCTCTCTGAACACCTGTGTTTATGTGCTTCAGGCCTGACGAGCTAACAGCTAGATCTGGATATTCACAAATGTAAACAGCACCAGTGCTGGTGCATTCAGGGGCAGCAGGAAACTCCTAAAATTCTAGCTAAAATCATTGTGCTTTATGATTGTTGGTTATTACAGTAATAAGGTGTAACCAAGGGTATCCAAAAACTGTGTCAAGTTTGAGATGGGTCTCATAAAATGCTGGCAATTTAATCAAATGAGTTAATCAACTAGCATTTTTAGTAATGCCAGTAGATGAAGAGCATACTTTAACTCTTCTTCTGCTGCCATTTCTGCAGCTTTATGTTTCGTCTCTGTAGCAAAGCCTGCTGCTTAGGAAGGGAAGTGTATCATTTTAACAACATACCCAAATGGCTCACCCATAGGGGAAGAAAAATCATGGGTTTAGGGTCTGTGGGGTGCTAAGATTTTGACTCAGTGACAAACTCATCAGCATCTGGCTTCCTATTGGCTGGGGGACTTTTAACAGGATCATCTTGATTCAGTTCAAAAGAACAGGAAAAAATCAGCAAGAGCAGGTTTGAAGAGCACAGAGAAAAGGTCCGAGTGCAGAGGGAAGGAGCTCGTGCTCCAGAGAGGGACTTTTGTATGAACATAAGAGCAGAAGAGTCCATTTGAGAGCAAGTAAAACATGTTTATATTCAAGAATGGACTTTTAAAGTGGGAACAGAGAGTTTGAGAGAGAGCAGAACAAGATCGGAGCATGGAAACAACATTTAATGCTCTTAAATCAACAAAACACACTTTTGATTAAAGGCAGGATATGAATCCCATAGAGACAGTCCATTTCTGTGTATTTATGTCTGCATGGCTATTTAAATTCATTAATCACAAGAGTTCTTATTAAATTCTGTGATTATATATATATATATTTTTTTTTTTTCCATTTGTTGATTAGATCACTTTGTTCCATGATGTAAAACTTTGGCAACGTAAAAACTCAACTGGTGCACCCTTAATCTTAAAAATAAGATTTAAATATATTAGAAATTCTCTAGATATCCTGTATTAGATGCAGTAATAAAGACTAAATCATCATAGGAAGATGGTATTAAGGTAAGTTTTGGAAAGCTTTAACAAAACTTAAAAACTTAACCTGTTGTATTTGTCAACTTTCTCTGCTTCAGTGACGTTTAGGTTGATTTTATCAGATAATGTTGTGTTTTTATAATCCCTGGCAGCTGGGTGATGTGTGGTCCCAACAGGCAGCCTTTCAGCTCCCTTCTGCTTGATTAAGAAGACGTGATGTCTTCTTCTCTGATAATAACACCATTACAGGATGCAGGTCTCACTCTCTTGGGCCTGCAGACGTGGGCCTTTTAATCCTTCTCCAACATGTTGATCAACGTTGCACTTGGCTGCCGATGTTTCCATGGGTAATCTGGATCTTAATATGTGATCACCTTAGAAATTAAAACGTGATACAGTTTACTGACTAAATGAATACAACCTTTTTAATGCGTTAAACGTTTCCCTAACCCTAACGGCTGGTCTGGGGTTTTATTTTTTCTACTGACGCAAAAAAAAAGCCTGAAAAAGGCCCAAAATGGAACGATGGTGCCCAAACTTGAGCTGTTGCATTTTCTGGTAAATGGTAAATGGTAAATGGCCTGTATTTGTATAGCGCCTTCTTAGGGTTCTACAACCCCCCAAGGCGCTTCACAACACAATCAGTCATCCACCCATTCACACACACATTCACACGCTGGTGGGGATGAGCTACATCGTAGCTACAGCTGCCCTGGGGCGCACTGACAGAGGCGAGGCTGCCGAGCACTGGCACCACCACCAGCAGGCAAGGCGGGTTAAGTGTCTTGCCCAAGGACACACAGCAGCATTCTCTGGCCGGAGTCGGGATCGAACCTGCAACCTTCCGATTGCTGGACAACCCGCTCTACCTCCTGAGCTACTGCTGCCCTGGTGAATGATCTTAACCCAGCATCCATCAGGATACGCCACTAGACGACACCTCACACAATCACTGCCCTCAGTTATTAAGAGATCTTATCTTCTTTCTACCAAACGATTAATAAACCTGATATTAAGCACAAGACAGTCGGCCTGAACAACACACATGTGGTCCTCTGGTGTGTGTGAGATGACTGAATGTAAGGAAAAGTTCAAAGTTTAAGAGTTCCCATTATAACATTTAAAGGACATGAATGTCTACAGCTGCTAGTCGTTCAGGAGGTTCGTGCAGAGCTAAAACTCAACAGGACAACTAGTCTGTTGGAACTTAACCATGTTTTACTCAGAGGTTAATACAATGTTAATAATTTATTATTAATAAGGAGTTATTATAAGTTAATGATAATCATAATAATATTAACTTTAGACTCGAGACGGGAGAGAACAAGCATATGAATTACTCTTGTCCTCTATAGATGCATAGATTACACACGTACACACACATACACACACTCAGGATTATCTAGCGGTCCATCAGCTGTCTGGCTTCTCCAGCTGACTCCTGGCTGTGAGCTCTTGAGCAGCAACTCAACTCCCCAACCTCAGTCCTTCTTCTCTCCTCCCTCGGGTCAATAATACTGGCATTGCTCCCACACTATACTCTACAAATTGCCTCTCCATCTCACCTGTCCCAGCCAATTATCAATTATTGATGAATGGGTCGCCTTACTGGGCTGAGAGACAGAGGGGGAGGCTAAAGAAAAGGAAGGAGCCGGCCTGGAGGCGAGACGAGGAGGTGAGGAGAGCAGAACTGACTGTTATTACCTTAACAACCCGGCGACAAGTCAACTGTGATGTTACACGGCTGTGTGCTAATAAGGTGTTCGGACTGTAGAGAAGTACAGAAAAACTTGTGTCCTCAAAACTTCTGGATTGGAATAAAACTGTCAGGGTGTAAATCTTCATTTAGTTTGTTTTACTCTTTCCCAAAGGGCCAATGAACCATCTACAGCTTTTGTTTCTTTATGTATGTTTAATTTATACATTAGAACATAAATCATTTAGTACCTGGGGAGCCTAAAACTAAGCGAATGCAACCACAAATCATCATGTGACACAAAAAAAATGTGTTTAAATAATAATCGCTGTAGGCTTCTGGTTAGGTTGAATACTGTGAATAACTATCCTTATTCAAAAAAAATGAAGTATAAGTTTCCATCCATCATCCACAAGTGTAAAAATGGAAATAAACCTAGTAATAAATAAAAAAATACAAAAGAATGTTCAAATGAAGTCCTTTCAAGGCAGAAATCCACTCCAGTCTCAAGTGAACGCTCACATTTTGAGGGTTGTTATGATTGAAAATGATGATTAACGGGTTTAATTGCTGCTAGAAGTAATGACCATTAGTGTGATTGGGTATTATAAAGGAAAAGTGGACATTAATAACAATAGAATCAATGCAAAACCTTGTTCTTATCTTTGATTATTTAATGAATTATAATAATTAGAGTGCAATTAAGCTTTAGTCTGGTTCTAAATATGAACAGGGTTCAGCAAGCCCCGCCCACCCTTGGAAGATGATCACTTTTATGCACACCAGCCTTTCTCTGCCTTCTTAGTTGTGTCAGAAATGTTCACTTATTCACTATGTAGTGTACCTTTTGAGGACTCATCCTGCTGGTTTACTGCACACATAGTCCTTAAGTCTCTGTTACGTGCATACCGGTATTACCCAAAATTATGGTGACATTTAAATTTCTTTAAATTATTAATCAAAAATGCAGTGAGGATGAAAAAAATCTATAAATAATGCATACATAAATAAATAATTAAATTAATAAATCATGTAGCTGGAAAGATTATTTCAATGGTGCTCCTAAAAAAAAACTTTGCTGGTGCTTTTGGTATTCATTCATTCATCCATCCATCCATCCATCCAAGGTTGGGAATTTTGCGTCTCCCCAGTGACACTCTCCAGCTCATGGCGTTCCCAGGCCAGAAAGGAAATACAATCCCTCCAGAAAGTTCTGGCTCTGACCCGGTATCTGTTCCCACTGAACCAGGCCCGGAAAACCTCCAGAGAACATTGGGAATGATTTATTTAAAGAAGTGTTCGTTAAAAGTTGGCACTTTTTATTATTGGGACAGCAACAACAACCCTAGTGTGCTGAGTTAAGACTACTTTTTATTCACTGGCAACCTTGTGACCATTGTTTATAGAACGATGGCGCCACATTTCAAAAACGGGGGGAAAGGGTCTGAGTCACGGCAAACTGGAGCATTTGAAAGGAGGAGCCACAGGGGTAAAAATGCCAAATCCGCCACAAAGCTGTCCACTCAGGAACCCACTTCACTCTGATGGAGCTGGAGGCCTTGCTGAGGGAAGAGCTCCAAATCTCTGCAAGTAAAATGTTTGATCAATGACTCAGAGCTGACACATACATGAGTCTGTTTGCACACACGGACAATACACGTCCACTATAAACCATCTATGACAAAAGGTAAACCGTCTTCATCCTGCATCTACAAGCACAAACACACTGGATCCACACACATGTAGACAGGATATAGACCACACCCATGTGGTGCAGACCCCTCACCAAGCTGTGGTTACAGAAACGTGATCCACTCTGCTCTTAAAATCTCTCTAAACCTTCTGTAGCTACACTTGTACCAGTAAGGACGTCAAATGAATTATAACACCCACATTGCATTAGTCAAAACGAAAGACTTTAGGCCCCAAACAACAACAAAAAAAACCTGTAACAGATGCACTACCTGGTCTCCTCTGCAAACACTCGAGTTGAGATGAATATTTACACACTCACATATTCAAACAGGCCACTGATCGCTCTCTGACCTGTACAAACACACTTTCAAACTCCATGAGCCAACAAAGCCCGCCACACCCAGTCAAAGTTTAGCATCTGGTTTGCTAACATCCATAACAGGATGACAGTGTTTCTGTATCAGGGGGATGAATGGAAGAGTTTAAATCGGTGAAATAAACCAAGTTCTTATCTGACATTTGTGGGAATTATTTATGTAAATTCAGTGTGGATGTTTATGCAAATACAGTATACCAGGGAAGAGGTTACACTGAATGTGCCACGACTCAGGAGAGAATCCCATCGTTATCAGTTTTAATGGTCATTCAGCTTTAATCTACCAAATCTTTGAAGGTATAGTGACAAACAACATATCAAGTGTACATTTCTATCAGATGATAGAGGATCTTATTACTGATTTACCTATATGTGATTGAAAATGATCACCAACTAAACATTTTTATAAAACCTGCTCCTGTTTTCCTGAAAAGACAAAGATGGAGAATTTGTTTTACCTACAAAATCAGAAAAGCGGTCACTTATATAATCTCATAAAAATATGTTTTAAGAGAAAGTTAGCTTAGTTACCCAAACAAGAACTTACAATGGTTATGTAGCATGTTATGGGTCAGTTATCCAACACATTTAATTCTGGGCCGGGTCTGTCCAAAGTGCAGCCCGGGGGCCATTTGTGGGGGACTTGAATTTCTAGAATGATGAATTTTGTCTCTCCAGTAGGATGTTGACAAAGTCGACCCTTTCTAACATTTTTATGTTCAGATTTTTACTTAAATGCTTATTTTGGCCCTATTTGAGGATGAATATGAATAAAGTTACCATAATATACAGTTTGCAGGTTTTAATTGAAGAAAACCACATTTTTGTGGACCGCAAGGACGTTTTGGCCCTTGGCTCTAAGCACAGTTTATATTACAACAATATCTGAATAAGGTCTGTCAAATGGGAAAAATTACTTTTCAGTAAGTTCTGTTGATGCCGCAAAAAACACGTGGCAACCAAAAGTATTATGTCTCCTTTTTGCTGTTAAATGTGTCAAGAAATTTTACATCTACCAGCCAATAGAGGGCACCATCATGGGTTTCCAAATACGGTAAACAGTCCACTCGGAACAGCGAGGCTGGCACTGTGGAAAATGTTGGACTCGGCAAATCAAACAGCTGCTTCTGAGCCCAGAAGATGTCGTTATCCTTCTCAGAAGAGGAGCGACCATAAAAGATCTAAAACCAGAGAGAGTTTAGGTCGTCACTGGACATGGAGCTGGCTGGTCACGTCACGTATCGGCGTCGAACCTGGCATCCCGACAATTGAAAACCTTGTTCTATTGTTGCAGATACAACCTCCACATACTAGATGTCACTTTGGTGTTCGTGTTCCATATTCCACCTTTAAGGAATGATTTCATATTTACTGACTATAAGCTTTAGAGAACATCACAACACTGTGTTGCTGCAACGACGCACTTTTACCACAAACTCTCCGAGCAGGTCAGGTATTGTCTGCTAACATCAGAGTGTAGTCTGAAGCCGGTTCAGCAAAAACTCAAACCTACTGGCTTTAATCAGGAGTTGATCCACTGATAAAATCTAGAAACGAGCTTCACAGTTGCACCAAATAAACAGTAGGCACATGTTTGTTTCAGAGGAGACTTATCTGGATTGAGCGTTACCGGGTTTAAACTCAGCGAGGGGTTTTATGGCGCAGCTCTGATGCGTGCTGGTCGGGTTATGGTCGGTCACTCACTTGCATGTTTGTCTGCCAAAGCGATGAGTGTGCTGGAGATGTCCCTGCGCCGGTAAAAACACACCACTTTGGCCTCCACGTTCCCATTGGCTGTCTGCAAAGCAGAGACAATTGGCGTTACCAAGGCAACAAGTGGTGCATCAACCACAAAGAGCAGCCACACACGCACGCCTGTGTGCTCACACAGATGAAAAAACAGGATTACAGACTCATTTTTTAAAAATGTAAACCAAAAAATAAACGAGAGGTTAAAGCGTTTTTAAAACTGTGGAAAAGCGTAAATAATCACATTAGTATTCTGATTAAAATACAAAGGTTAGAATTATGTTTGACCAAATAAAACATGAAAAATGGTTACCTCCATAAATGAAATTTGTGTAAACAGAAAAATCCTAGATGCTACCTCAGATACGCATCACTATCAGAGAGTTCACATACTGAATAAAAACTAATGAATCCTACCACAGTGGGAAACAGCACACTCTCTGCTTTCTTAGCCATTTAATAATTAAAATCCAATTTTTCTAGTTCACCTAATTAAAAAGGTTATGAAACAAATAATAACTGGCTGTTTAAATAAATAATTTGTAGGTGTATGGCTCAAGTTGGGCTGAAGATAGTTTTCAAAAAAATGAAAAAAACATTTAGCTTCTGCATCAGATGAAAACTCAAGGAGCCAAGCAGCAACACCAACTAATTACATTTAAAAAAGGTAATTAAGTAAAAATGTAAAACAATCTGTCCAAGCAGAGCAGAATTAGGGGTTTGAAATCATGAATATTAAAATGAGCATTCAAGTTACACGCAAGCTAAGACTCGGTCTGCAGCCTAACATGAGCTGAGGATCAGAGATGCTAGAGAACGGGCCGGGCCGGAGCAGGAGAGTAAACCTATATCTGCACTGATAAAATCAACTCTAGATGTGTCAGTTTACGGGTTTAGTGGGGGTGGAATCAAGCACTGATGCTGCTTTACAGCGTTTGCCCTAAAAAATGTCAGATTTCTGCATGGATCTTACGAATGCTCCCGTTGTCTAATGTGATAACAAAATAACTGTTGGGATCTTTGAGGCAAAAGTGTGAAATAAAAACCGTTCACATGCAGTTTCTCTAGTCACAGCTCTAAACCTGCATCTTAAGCCGTATCAAGAGAATCCTAAAGATCCCCGAGGAGCACAGAGGCCGGCGGTGATGAGCAGGAATGAGGGCTGACTCTGGGATCTGTGTCAATCACATTAAAACAGCCTCCCTGGATCAGGGAACAGACACCCAGCACCTGTAGCTTTTCCTTCTTCCAAGGCTGAGCTGAGATTTAGCCGTCCGCTTCAGTTTGACCACAATCACCAGAATAGAAGTTTTACTGCTTCCAGTTAGAACAGGATCAATTATTTATGGCATGCAGGGGTAGATTTCACATTTCCAGGCTTTACGTCACATTTGAACAAATCTGTGATAGAAATAAGTGTGTTTAATGTGCATCAAGTGTTTTTGGCTTAAGTGTGTTTGGTTCTGATTGGTTACTATTATTGTACCTCAAAAATAAAAGACTCAATCCCATATTATAGTCTCTAATTCCGATGGAAACTGTAACAGGTAGTTCAGCCCCTGCACTGTCGGAAGGATGAAAACATGATGCAAAAACTTTTTAATCCAAATTTTGCAGCAGTTCTACCAAGTTACTCTCACCCCTTCCTTTCCACCAGATGTGTGAGTGGCGTATAACGTATTAGAGGCGTTTTACCCCGCAAGCTCCCTTCCAACTGGAAACATTTCAGATGCAAAATGGGAGCGTAAGCGTTCCACACATTTGGTCCTGCGAGGTCACAAAATCACAGGAGAATCGCAACATCACGCGTGATTTTGGAAGTTCACGCGATAGCAAGCAAGGAGAAAGACGGCTGCATGTATCTCAAAAGGTCTGTGGTTTCATTTCTGGAGGTTTCACAGGAAATTACATACGTTTTTTACAAATTAAGCAACTGGAAATCTGCATGTGACTTTTATTTTGAAAGTTTCCGGATGATTTACATTGCTTTGTATTTGACTTCCTGTTTGGCCCGATCTGAACTGCAGGGTTTAATGTGTTCTGGAAATATAGCGTGTAAAAAATACACTCAAAATTTTATCAACCCCTCCTTATGCTTCTGGGACGCATCCAAAACGTGACACTTTGTGGAAAGGAACCCGTCCACAAAGTGCGTTTCACGTCCAGTGAAAGGAGGGGTCACTCCCAAAGTGCACCGGGTGTGTGAGTGGTGCATTATGGGAGCAGCTCGGTTTTGTCATGAACTCTGCAGTGCTTCAATCCCAAACGGGAGCGTGTCAGACAGCAGCTGTGCTGCTGTCCACGTAGCTGGACTCACAAAATCACATTTTGAACCTAAGCGTATCTTTAGCAAAGCAGCGCGTCAATAGCCTGGCAAGCCATCCTATATATGTGTATATACTCTGCAAAGCAAGAATTTGGTCTAGTTCACTAGGCTAGCGCGTCAACACACTTCTGTAATGCGTCTGAAACGGGCAGTGGTGCATCAGGTGTAAACTGACCAAACCATAGACTATACCGGCTTCCACTAGCCGCAGAGACAACGCTGCTGTAAGGCGCCACTCATGCACCTGGTGTAAAGTGGGAGTCAGTCAGTTAACGAGCTAATCAATCAGGAATCATAGGCTTAATGATGCTTTTTAATAGTGCCGTCACCACTGGTTTATTTAGTAAATAGATGTTAAAAGGGCAATACCATAGCCTAGTGAACTAGACCAATTCTTGCTTTGCAGAGTTTGGTCTAGGCACGCTTCATTGGAACCCTCGCAGCCCAAACCACTGCTGTGTCTATCCAATCACAACTCGCTATAGTTTTGGTTGGGCCAATCACAGCGCTCTATATCATGGGCCAATCACAGAGCGGGAGTAGCCGATGACGTCAGCGCTGCGGCCGCGAACCCAAGCAACATGGCGGCAACTCGGAAAACACGTTCGTTTGAAACGGCTTTGTCATCAACATTGGATTATTTAGACTCCAACGTGCGTAAGTCTGTCTGATATACTTAGCGGCTTCTTATTTTTATCAAACAAAGTAGTGCAATGTCCCAGTACACCTGATATTCGCGTGTTTTTCATACAAAAACGACAGAAATCATTGATGTTAGACGCTATTAAAGCCTCCCGCTTTTCCGTCGCCGTGATTACGTCATGTTGTTTGTCACTCTGATTGGTCCTAGCGCTATCCAATTGCGTGCTGACATTTTGAAAGACAACCGTAGATCCCGCCTCACGACTGAGAGTCGTCAATGGTTCGTGGCCAGACTATATATACACATATATAGGATGGCTTGCCAGGCTAGCAATACCAACCATATTTATTCTTTTTTATCTTCCTTCACATTTTTTATCTAAATTTGACCTTTTTCCTCATTTGTTATGATTTTTTTTTTAAATCTTTACATTTTTTGTTCTTGTGAAGCGCCTCGTGATTTTTATCTTGAGGTGCTATATAAAAAAAATTGTTGTTCATCGAAAATTTGGCCGTGGTAACCATTAAAATCTGTAACCGTTTCATTCCAAACTCCCAACCTTTCACCCCTCCGTGGTTAGCAGTAACTGGAGTTACTCCACACCATCCGTGTGTCCTCAAACACAGCTGAGAAGGAATTTAATACATTTACTGGACTGAGAGAAAAGCGTCAAACTGTAACGTACAGTGGAAGGAACTGACTCACCTTGTTCAACTCCTCTATCCTCCTGATCAGCAGTGGGTTACTGGACGAGTTCTCAAAATAAACGTAATCTGCAGAAGAAGAGCAAAAGGAAGAGAAGAAACAGAACAATGATAAGAACAAAAAAAAAAACAATCTCAATCAGCTTTTTAACACACTGGGCGTCTCCATTTAATTAGTGATCCTCAAAATGTTGGTTTAACCTGATTAGTCTCATTTCATAGACAACAGATGCCATTGTAGTTGGGAGGTCTGACTGAATGAGATGTTGACGTGCTAATGCACACACTCACACACGTAACAAATCAGGCTCACCAAACCTTCCATTCAGGCTGCAAACCTTAGATTTCCTCAGCCTTCGTGCTCTCTTTGTCTCCCTGCTCCATTCATTCTCCCCCTGCGTGCTGTTGTTTGCATGCACAGTGTGTCTGCATTTGTGTGGGTGTGATGAGAGCCTGCACAAGCTTTACCATGTGTGTGTGTGTGTGTGTGTGTGTGTGTGTGTGTGTGTGTGTGTGTGTGTGTGTGTGTGTGTGTGTGTGTGTGTGTGTGTGTGTGCGTGTGTGTGTGTGTGTGTATGTGGCTCCTGGCGCCACTCCAGGCCCATTGGAGGCTTAGCTCTCACCAGGACATCCCCACAGGCCCCAGTCTTGGTAGGGTGCCTGATCTTAGCCCTGCATGTGTCTTGGACGAGTGCTTTCAGATTATACACCACACTTGGTGGGTTGCCTGGTGCTGGAGCCATTCTCCTGTTCCCCTCCCATCCCTCACTCGGACTCCTACCCAGTCCTGTAGTCCTGACCAAAGAGATTGGGATCGCACCAAATTCCACCAGCATAACCACAACATCACCCCATTCCTGCTAAAATGTCCAACACAAACCAGTTTAAGCATTCACCAGTCTTGTTTGCACACACAGGATGTGCAGAAAGCCAAAAAAAAGAAAAAAAGCATCTGAAATGACTTCTGGAGCCAAAACTAAAAGGATTTTTTTAGTTTTTTGGAGATAATAGTTGCAATTTAAAAATATGAATCATTTTACTAAAACAAATAATACAATTTATAATTATTTAGGCATTTTTAAAAGGTTTATTATAAATACAAATTATTGTTTTTTCATTATTTAAAAACAGTTTATGGCTGTAAATCATTTTGGCAACAAAAAACAAAGAATGAAGTGAACATGTGAACGATTTATAAGTCTTTCTTGTTTTGCCAATCTAATTTCCTTAAGCATAAGATTGCATTTTTGAATGAAAACACAGATTATATATGAATATTTCATTCATATTAAAATGTAATTCAACCTCTGGGAAACAAAAAAATCAAAAATACTGAACTGAAAGTTCCTGATATCAGTCAGGGATGGATAATCTAAATTAATAAAGCGTGCAATGACCACCGTCTGATTAGATCTTGTATAAAGATGTAAGTTGGTTGTGTGAGAGCAGCGGCGCTCTTGAACGTCACTGCGGGAAATCCACAGATCAACCCATCAGGCCGTCACCCCTCACCTGGTAACAGCTGCCTAGCAGACTCCACTGTTCAGCATCTCCATCACAATGCTGAATATTAAGAAGGCAGCAGAAAAATAGCTTCAAATGATCCTTCAACTTAAATTAGCAACAATACTCAGACTTATATACAAATGTTCTAATATACAAGAAGAATCCAGAACTAGCAGCTGCTGGCTCGTTGTTTCAACACAGATCAGATAAATGAATGAGCTAAATTAGTCATGTTTTAATATTAATCCTAATGTTAGCTTCCTGCAATAAAATAAACATGATCACTGATATTAAAATGCAAGCTTCTCTAATAAAAGCAATCAAGCTCTTCCTAAATCACGCTTTGACCCTGGAAGTTGGAGAAAGACGCCTGATGAATTTATTCAGCTGTTTAATTTTTCCTCCCAAAGCCGAACTCTGCTGAATAACCAGTAGACCTTCAGTAATTTATGTGATTTTCTGATCTTCCAAAGCACAAAGTCTACGTGAAACTGGAAAAGTTAGAAAATGGTGCAAAAGTTCATTGATTCCAGTAATTTACCTTAGACTGAGAGACCATCTAAAGGCTCAGGAACTCTTTGCAGGTGTTTTGGATTCATTAGCTGATTAGAGTGTGACACCTTGAGTCTTTTCACAATATTCTAATTGTCTGAGATTGGTTTTCATAGCTGTATGCTATAATCATCACAATTATAACACATAAAGGCTGAAATATTTGGCTTTGCATGGAATGAGTCTATCCCATATGTTAGTTTCACATTTGAAGTTGAATTATTGAAATAAAGGAAATTTTGCACCATATTCTAAGTTTGGTATCTGATCTAGCCTTGGGTAAATCGCAGCCACACACCAAGACTTAATAAGCGAATCGGTCCAACCACAGTCTAAAGGTGGGACACTGGGTACAGCTCCCCATCCTCTTTTTCCCCGGCTCAGGAACTTAAGCCACCAGGAATGAAAACAGTTTCCAGATTAACAAGATCACCCCTCCTGCAGCCTCCAACGAGAAGCAGCAAGTACGGGAGGAGAACGGTTAACTGACACTCAGTGTTGGGAGTTTCCACCATGAGACGAGCTGAAGCCTGGCAGAGCGGAGAGGAACTCAAAATGAGAGCAACTGCGAGGGAGAGAAGGCCTGTAGGCACTCAGCAGCGTCACTCAGTCTCTGCGTTTCCCATGAGCCCTCCCGCCGCCTCACCCTGCGCCTAACCGCCGGGCTCTCCATCCCCCACTCTTGGCGTGAGCCAAACAGCAAGCTCCGGCGGCTATGATGTCATAGTGCAGTCAAATTTTGTGCGAGCCAATCAAAGCATGTTCCCGAGCCCCAAAAGAGTGGGTCTGTTGGGCTGATCCAAACCAGGCCAGAGAGAAGCAGGCAGAAACGCAGTAATGAAAGAGCAAAAACACAAGAGAACCAACAGGAACTCACCCAGATGGAGGCACAAAGTGGGCGTGCTCGTTAAATAGGCTCTTAAACAAAAAGAAAATGTTTAAATAAATGAAATAATTACATCTAGAGTAGAAAATACAACAAACTGTAACATCAGAGACCTTTTAACTATGCTGTGGAGTTATATTTGATAAAAATCTTAAAAAGTTCAGGATGCCAACACAGAAAGTTCCTATAGAGAGCCTAAAACACAACGAAGCAGAAGTCCAGATGTTAGTTTAACCTTTTTCACACACCTGGGTACATCCTGGCATCAATGACATAAACCACAGCCCCTCTAACCAGGTGGTATTCACCTGTAGTCTAGTTAACACCAGTTTTATATCTGAACAGATATTTACGGTACTAAAACGACGATTAAGGAGCTGGTTTTGGAGACTAGAGGGGCCGCCCTGCTACAGCAAACACAACATGTGGCGATCACCTGACTGAGACACGATCCAGCTCCAGCCACCGGCCGTTGTTAAGCAGTATGACAGGCTAGCAGCAAAGCCTGATAGAAGAGATTGGTACCAGCCTAAGGGCACAAAAACCTCATCAGTGAGCAATCAGCAGAAATAAATCTGCTTTTAATTCCTTCAAATCTGAAGAATTCACCATTTAGAATTTTTTATTTTTGAATATTTGAGATCAGAAAACATGCCAAGGCATTAACATGCATTACTTATACAATTACCATAATGAAAAGGGCCGGGCCGAGCTAGGGATGGAGGCAGAGAGGCAGGAAATGAAGAGCGTGAGCATCCACCCACGCGTGTCCGTGCACACGGCCCACGCCCCTTCCAACGCTTGCTCACACAAAGAGGTGTGTCTGCTGTCGTGAGCAGGACCAGCTTTTAGCATGGATGGGGTTTTCAAAAGAAACGGACACGTCTAACAAACATAAAAATCAGCCAACAAACCAATCTCTTTGGTGCTTTATTAAAAAAAAAAATGAGATTAACCTGGTCTTTCTCATCTTTCTATATCTATAATTGTCTCACTAGCCATCAGCGATGGTATTAATGCAGAGGAGTTTAATAAGATGTGATAATTAATCAAATCTGTCCAGCATTAAAAAGTCCCAGGCATCTATTTTAGAGCAGACCAGATCTGAAATCTGAAATACTTGTAGTCCTGCCAGCAAAAAAGGCAGCTAGCTCTTGGCAAATGCTGCTTATTGTTACAGACAAGGGTGATGTTTGGCCTCAGAAAAACAACGGTGGGACACTTTGTTGAGGGGATGTAATTGCTGTCATGCATCTGTCCAACTGGCTGTCCTGAACTTGGCAGGAAGGCTGCAGAAGAAGCCTCGGATTTTCACCGTGTGAGTCCACCCACCAGAGCAGCGACTGAGACAACTGCCAGCGTGAGAAATTAACACCAACTATCTGCCAAGCAAAGTACGAGCGCTGTCAAAGTTTGTAAGTTAGTCAGTTTGAGTATATTAGTGAATAGTACAACTTCAAGCACTTGATGAGTCACGTTTGGCATTGTGAAGGATTTTCTCCAAGCTACAAGAAGTGTCCATCGACACCCGAGTTTGTCACACTTCAAATGAGTAAACACGACACATTTAGAGCACCGTGTCCAAAAGCTAAAGGGTCTGGGTGTGTGAATCCAGTCAGGTGCCCAGATGATGGCTCCTCAATGGTGAGTTCTGTTCTCATCTTGCTCCAAATGGAAGTGGTCGAGTTTCATTCCAGTGGTTCCTTCTTCCAAAGCATTCGGAAACAGAGACTCCACCTTTAAAAATCACAGAGCTGAGCAAATTATTTAATACGCTGCAGCTATCAGAGAACGTGGTCAGCCTTTCAGTTAACATCCAAAACCCTGTCCTCCGTCATGAAGGAGCTCCACAGAGAAGCATTTTGATCTAATTTTATAAACGTTCCCGTGTCAAAATTCCATTCAACATCTTGGCTTATCTGCACTCACGGCTACTTTATTAATCAGCCAATCACAAGAGAGCAACTCGATGCATTTATTGATCTAGATGTAGTTCAAACGGAGCATGAGAATAAGGAAGAAAATAGATTTAAACGCAGCATGGTTGTTGGTGCCAGACAGGCTCATCTGAGTTTTAGATCTACTGGGAATTTCATCTCTACAGACAACAGTCTGACAGAGACAATATCCAGTGAGCAGCACCTGTGTGAATGAAAAACACCTTTGAATGGTCAGACTGGTTCTAGATGATGGAAAGACAGCAGCAGCTCTAATAACCACTGGTTCCAACTAAGGTCTCCAGAACAGGATCTCTGAACCACAACATGTTGAAACCTGAATCAGATGGACTCCACCAGCAGAAGACCTGTCAGCTAAGAACAGGAAACTAAAGCTACAATTCACCCAGGATCACCAGAACTGGACCAGAAGAGGCTGGAAAACCTTCAGCTGCAACATTCAGAAGGTCAGGTCAGAATTTGGTGACACCAACATGAAAGCATAGGTCCATCCTGCCTTATATCAATGCTTCAGCCTGCTGTGGGTGGGGGAGATGTGTCCCACTTTGGACCCTTTAGTCCCACCTGAGCCTGGTTTAAAGACAACAGCCTACCTGAGTATTGTTGCTGACCATGTCTATCCCTTTATGACCACATGGACCCATCTTCTGATGACTACTTCCAGCAGGATAATGCACCATGTCACAAAGCTCAGATCATTTCTAACTTGTTTCTAGAACATGACCATGGGTTCACTGGACTCCAACGGTCTCACCAGATCTCAGTCCAGAACCTTTGGGATGAACAGAAGCTTCTCATCATGTAAGTGGCTGTGTGATGCAGTCATGTTAATGGACCAACATGAATGCTGAGAAAGGTTTTCATCATCTTGTTGAATTCAGTTCTGAGGGCATCTGGCTCCAGTAAGTAGTACCTAATAAAGTGGCCGGTGAGTGGATGTGTTTTAAAGGAACATTTTGCTGATTGGCTTGTTGCAGTTCTGAAAAATGCCAACTAGCAGAGTCACCGCAGCTTCCAGTGGAAACAGGCTTAATAATGGACTCCTGCTCCACCAAAGCAGGGAACGAGAGATTAGAGCTAATTCTGTAATCTTGCACAAAAAGGCTTTTCTGACGCTAATTTCAGGTTTTAGCACTTAATATCCTCACAGTTAGCTTCTCACAACAACACGTAGAGACACAAATCATTTTAGTAGCTGCACAACAAACACAAATTATTTTAAAACTAAAAGAAAGGACAGAATCAAAAAGGAAATAAACAATTATCTGATCAAGAAAAGCAGACATTTAACATGTTAGGAGCCGTTTATCAGATGAGAAGCTGCACCGCCTCTCCAAACTCTGGGTGCTTTTCTCACAACAACGTTATTCAAGCAGATCAGAACGACGCAGGGAATAAAATAATATTTAAAAATTAAATGCATTTTAAGAACGGGTGCAGATATTCTGTTGCAGCTCGAGTTGAAGTTAACGGATTTATGCTAAACCCCAAAGAAAAGAAGTTTGGACAGGGCCGCGGTTGATGAAATAAAATAGGAGATTTGTGAGATTTCTCAAAATGTCAGAAAGAAAACCTACTTCTGCCTGTGTGTGTGTGTGTGTGTGTGTGTGTGTGTGCGTGCGTGCGTGCGTGTGCATGTGTTACCACAGCTGATATGTAGATTAAACAAACCCTAACCTTAAGCCTGGCACGACTTCTGTATAACAAACATCCTTCAGCCTGGGTCTTTATTAGCCAATCGCATTCATTTCAGGAAGCATGCCCACTGACTCAATCCCTCCAATAAAACCACTGGATTTCTACAATTTATAATAATATAATCAAACCACAGACGGTTCCTCTTCCTCAGCAATTCACTGAACTAGGTCTGAACTTGGTGGGCTGACATACTTCTTCATATTTATTCATCAACATATTTTTTGGAAATGGGCACAAGGAAAGAGGGTGATACACGCACCGGATGAGTGTTTTGTGGTCAGCACAGTTAAAAAAAACAAAGACATCAAAGCCCAAGGAGCCAGCTTTTGTATACAGCTCATTCAAAGGAAGTCTCTACCTTCCCAAGATGCTTCTTATTGTCTTGTAAAGTTCCAGCCATCCCTTCAAGGGCCGCTCTTTTTGTTGTGATGCTGCTCTGAAAGGATCCGTGTTATTAGGCTTGTTTTTATCTAAATTATGAAAATTATGACATCAGTAAAATAATCCCAAAGTGTGTTTACTCAGCAATTAATGGAGTGTTCGTTTTAGTGGTTTTAGTTAAATTTGGCTCAATTCTACAACTATTATTAGATTTACTAGACAGAGTAAACAACATTTCACTAAAATAACAACTTATATGACATTAATGTGGACAGTTTAGTCTCTTTTGAGTGACTATACATCATTTGTTGGAGTAAACATGCATTTTCAGCTAAGAAACAAACAGCATATGAGATCATCTTTGTACGACTAGTCTGAAAAACCTACAACATTAATATAAGTGACCGGCACTGACAGCATGAAGGAACAGACTAACACTATGGTGACTGAAGTGTTAACTTATTCTACCTGCTCTGGACTAATCCTGTTCTCACGCAGGTAGGCCTCCTTTAATTTGATATATGGGCTATTTGTGATACTGGTACCTGAGAGTCCCAGCATCCCTGAATTACAGAACACTTAGAGTAAATATGTGGTAAATATACAACAAATAAACATTTTTTCAGCTGAGATATACAACTTCATTGCAATTAGGACACTAATCTGGACACTAGATTATATAGAAAATAAATAAATGACAATAAAAACAATACAGGAACTGTCCCATGCATGGTGCAGCAAAGCTCAATGTGATAAATATTATTTAAAAGCTCACATGTTTAAATTATGACAGTGCCACGTGACCATACACCTATCTCACCTCCAGGATGTGATAGGAAATGAGTGGATCTTCATTAGGGATTAAGAGATGAGCAAAAAGCTTCATGCAGAACATTTTATTTGTCATTTCTACATTTAAAGTGTTAAAACTAAGTGTGGTGTTTAAAGTTGTTGTCCCAGCTGCCTCCTCTTGCATTGATGCCTATGCGGCTCCTGTAAAGTACTCATGATGTTCCTTACAGGAGGCAGCAGAAGGAACAATAGTTAGGTCAAACTTTCAGAAAACCTGTGACATGCCATTTAAAATCAACTAAACCGTCATGGAGGCTTCAGGTGCATCATAACACCGGGGTGGCTCTCTGGGTTCAAGAGGGGAAATCAGGAGGAAAACAACAAAAGAAGCAAATGTTTAAGAGACCCGCTGCTCTTCATCACCATCCTCCTCCTCACCATCATCTGTGAGAGGCACAAAGCTCTCCCAGCTTAAGGAAATGTTTTAAAAAGACGAGCAGCGCTCATAAAGAGCCTCCGTGGATAATGGCGAGTCCGCCGAGGAAAAACGCCACACGGCTCCGAAACGCAAACGCCCCAAAGCTTACCTCCAACCCGGTACATGTTCGCTGCCATGACTGCCCCCGGTCCCGGGCTTCCTCTCCAGGTAAGAGGGGTGGCTCTCTGCTCTCTCCCGCTGCCGGAGCTGTGTGTTGGAAAATGGTGGATTGATCAATACGAAACAGACTGCCCGAGAGACCTTAAAGAGACAGTACATCTTTTTAGGAAGCCCAACTTTAGCGGCACTATAAAGGCACGAACAACAAAGGGCCGCGCTAATCTCGCTACTTATTACCTTTATAACGTCGTCAGGGTCTAACTACGCCATTATTTCTTAATATCTACCTCAATAAGCGTCACCGTGACCGCAGTAAACCACCGCCTCTCGGTTTGGTCGTGTTTTTATAATCATTTCAGTAGTTATCTGATAGTTAGGATAGTTAATATGCTAAAGGAAAATTGCGTGTTTTTGTAACTTTGTTGCAATTTTTACTTCTCTCTCATCATCTGAAATATCGCGAGATTTTACAGTAAACCCTTCACGTGAACTTCTGGGTCACACTTGAGGTTTAGAAATGAGCATAATAATAATTAACCCATTTAATTTAATACATCTACAACAAATTCAGCTTTTTGCATTAAAATATGCAAATTGTTGAACTTTGATTATATTTTAAATAACCCCCAAAACTTGAGTTGGCCCAGTATGTTTATGAACTACTGTACAAGGAGTTCATGGGGTTTGTAAATGGAAAGGAATCATGTTTATGTGCTTATTTTATTCATTTTTCAAATTTGTGTAGCTTATTGAAATAAGCCATTATGCTGTCATCTTGTGATAAATGTTATTCTGAAGGGAGATATCGGCCTCAAATGTATAACATATTTCACACTATAGCCGAGCAATATTTACAGATCATTTTATTCACATAATTACATGTACAAGTGAATTGTATCATTTGTGACTGCACCAAAGTAAGGATGCATGCTGCAGTTGCCTAGACGTCATTGCACAAAATAAAGTACGTAGTGTTCTATCGAGGCAACAACATGCCAAGTGACTCATGGAATGATAATCTGGAACATGCAAGCTTCCAACAATAAAATGGACATTTAGAAATATCCATGGTTTTCCATGACTCAATAGTTAAATGTTTGCATTTATGTCATCTATGTGGTCAAATGGTAAAGGAGAAATGTACTGTAGTATAATCCACCATAGAAAATAAATTATACATCTGCTCTGCTGCTGTTATTTTCCCAACACAAACACATATTCTTCTTAGATCCTTGCAGTATGTTGCCATTTATGCATAAATAATACATAAATAGCCTCAAACACCCTGCAAGAGAAATTCTTCTGCTGTCAGTGAAATCATTAGTAAGTGTTAAATATGAGTGACACTCTGTGATGAGAGAATGCAGCGTGGTTTTTCCACAGCTTCGTTTTTAAATCTGGATGCGAGCGTAGGGCCTGAGTGCAGGAGGAATGCTGTGGTGAAAGCTACATCTGATCTATACCATATGGAAGCTTCAATTACTGTGGCCTAACACAAGGGACTACAGTCTGCAGTCACATGACTGTTGCAGGCCAATCGTGTGTACTTGCAGTGTGCACTCCTACTCTCGTGCACTCATTTCAGCGTTAAGTGTGCAGCCTGGGAAGAATCCTGTTTTAAATACTGGAGCTCTTGGATGGAAAAGGACAAGATGCATGCAACATGGGTGCGGTGGGGGGGGGGATTTTACACAATATTGTGTGCAAACATTTCAGTTTGATAATTTTGAGTTTCTACTGCTCCATGTAAAATTCTGTGTTTTATGTCTGCCAACGCTCAGTATGGGCTTAATAAAGAAAAATGAATGGTCGACTGTAGCCTTGTTTTTGGGAACCGTTCCTACTTTCATTAGGACTGTTTACTTGGCAGCTCGCTGCTGTTGCAGATGTTCATTTTGAATCCACTTGCTCCTCTGCCAGATGTTGCTGTAGTCAGGATGACAAGCAGACAAGCGTGCAGGCAGGGCAGGTGTTCTCCCTGGTGAATTCCAGTCTGTGGATTGGCTCAAAACTCTGCAAATCTTCTGAAAGTTTTTTTTCTGCTGTCCTGGAGAATGGCCTTTGATGATTTCCCTCCCCTCTTCTCCTACACATTGCAGATAGATGCACAGGAGAGACAAAGACACAAAGGAAATCAATTAGGCCTGCATCCCTGAAGAAGCATCACATGCTTCCACAGATCTCTCACTGGTAGATGTGAAAAGGAAGGGGTAATAAGAGGGCCATTGTCAAAGCACTTTCTCCTACACACCTCGCCAAGAATATTCTTGATTAACTGAATGAAAAGCCTAATTACTTTTATTATAGAGCAGCCTGTGTGACATAGCTCTCCTGAGGGCGCTTCATAAAGGAATGATAACTATATTGGTGCATTTTGACCTCAACTGTATTTGTCTCATTCAGACTTGTCCTGCTCATGTTGAGTCATGCTGTACAACTGAATTATAGTGGCTGTGAAATTAACAATTTTGGTTTTTAGTGATGCAAATGACTTTTATACATCCCAACATTCTTGTATTTATACCTAGGATTCTAATAGACTTAATGGGGTCACACAGTTCATTTTAAATGACGATGGACAACTTGACTGATGAGGTCAAGCAGGAATCCCCATGGACCATGTTTCAGACAAGATTGTGATACGCAATGGGAGCAGGTGGAAGAGAGCCTGGAAAGGTAGAGGGATGAAAGTGAGACAGAATGCATGTGTGTAAATAAAAAATAATGCAAAAATCAGACTTCAAATTAAAAAGTATTAGTTGTGATTTAAAGAAGTCTAGAGAGCTTGCTAACCAGACGTCTACAGGAGGGTGATGCCATAATCTGTGACCCTGATCAAAGAACGCAAAGGCCCATGTTGTTCTCACATGAAAGCAAGGAACAACTTGGAGGACTTGATGAGAATCTTAGAGGTCTAGGAGTGTAAGAGTTAAAAGTTCAATGGTTTAGTGCTTTGTTGAGGAGTTTAAAGTGAATCCTGAACTCTAAAGGAAGCCAGTGTAGCGAGATGAGGAAGATATGAGAGCAAAATGTGGTCTTGCTGCTGAGGTTTGGACTAAATAGGGCGTCTTGGTTTAAACAAGGATAAACAGAGTTACAGTAGATTATGTGTGATTACACACATGCATGAATCACCGTGTCTAATTGTTTTTCAGATGATTTGGTGTAAACAGTGAGAGAAATAAAAGGACTGGAGCTGTCAGGAACTTGAGTTTGGACAAAAAGGAAATATCAGTTTTATTCTAACCTTACCTGAAGCAAATGTGAAGCCACCCACTTTCTAATCTCAGCCAAATTGTCATGTAGAACGGTAACATTTACACAATCATCACACCTAGTCAACAGATAAATCTGAGTATCATCAGCATAAAGTGATCAAATGTGCAACTGAATCTCTTTATCTCTGTAATGGACCCAAGAACAGATCCCTGAGGTACCCCATGTCAGAGGTGATTTGTGTCAAAACAAGAGCTGCAAAAGTGAAAGAGAGGGCTTACATGATGTGGTTATGAGATGGTGTTACAAAATAAAAAAGACAAGAGGCTGTAAAACTGAAGATGTCAAGATTTTCATTGGGAGTGGATAAAATGGACATCATTAGAAATTAGCTTATAGAGACTCACAGGTTTGGGAATAAAGGTTCAAGTTTGGAATAGTGGAAGTTCTAAAGTAGCTGAATGACAGCTGCTGGGGGGGGGGGGGGGGGGGGGGGGGGGGGTATGGATAGGGTAATTTGACCCTTGAACTTTTAATTTGACCATGCAGTCAAAAGCTTGCCCTTTCAAATATTAAACAGCAGAGGGAGCCAATACATTGGTTTTACCCATTTATGACAAATACATTTTTAATTTAATAAAGAAATTGATTGAATATAATAATGTCATTGCATTTAGACAATTTAAATCATAAATCCAAGATTTAAATCAGAAAGTGAGCATAGAGTGTTGCAAAAGCCCTTCCAAAAAAGTCTAAACTGCAGTGACACAAATACACCAGCAGGGGTCATCATCCACAAAGATGTTTCTCACACTCCTCATTTTCTCCATCACAGAAATCCTGAGGTGAGACACAAGAAGACCAGAAATGCAGGCATCAGAATAGAAAAGGTTTTAGATTGTTATAAAACATGTTTACAGAACTGCAGGGATTAAGCTTCAAGTTGTCAAATTGCCATCATTAAAGTTTAATTAGTTTTTGTCATTTATTAGGAGGATTTCTCCTTATTCTGCCATCTGCTCAGAATCCTTGGCAATAATCCAAAGGGATTAACAATAGTCACTTGTGTTATTGATACTCTGACCTTCACAGAATGAACAAGAAGTGAAAAGATGAAAGTCAGTCTCAGATATGGATGGAGACGGTGAAATGTGTCACGCTCAGAAAGACGCCTTTTGTTCATCCCTGGCCCCACCTCGCAGGGGAATCCTGTCACGGCATTTCCACCCTCAACCAAGTGCCCAAAATACCAGAGACAAGTTTCACATTTTGGGGGATAAGCAGCTGGTGAATCATCAAACACGTCACAGAGCAGTTGGTTTGAACCATGTGGGGAAAACTTGGAGAAAGGCATTGCAGGAATGACAAGTGGTGTCTAAACGGCAGATATGTGGCACAATCAATAATTACTCAACTACATATAAACACAAAAGTGTGAGGGTTCTTAAGTTATTATATAATTAGTGACACAAACCAGCATCTGTTGACATTTATGTTGATGCTTTTGAAGAGATGAATATTTAAAGGTCATGCATGCACTTTTTCCTGCTGCAGATCTAAACAGCCTCTTTAGAGAGATTGTTATTATTTACATGTAATATTATTGCATTGTGAGTTAAGTGCATCTGCAAAGAAGACTTCTACATAGTGAGCTGCTGTTATCATTTGCTTCAGATTCATTTAGATAGATACCAGATGAATACAGTTACACCTGCAGAGGACATTAATGATGAGTGGTAAATAAAAGTCCAATGCACCAAAAATTGGGGTGGAAACTTGTGGAGTTGAATTGCATAACATAAAAATACAACTTTTTTATGATGAAGTCTGAAAACAAAGCACCAAGCAGACAAGGCTTTGTGACAGTCTGGTACTGTCGGATAGAAGATGTGAAGGAATAGGCTGTGGGGATTTAGAACCAGCAACTTCTCAAAAAACGTTCTCATTAAAACAAGTCTAAATGTTGCTCCTTCAAAATAAAACACAAAACGCTAAGAAAATGTGCCAGGATTCGTTATTCCAAATGCAGGAGAAGTGAAAAGAAAAAAGAAAAACAACTAGAAAAAATATTCACCTAGATTTATTTGTTAGAAGAACGATGAGACCAGTTTGTGCAAAACTGATGACTCCTCTGCTGACCGAAGCTCACGCAGCACATTTACCTATCTGCTGAGTACCATAGACTATTTGGGACGAATGCATCCCTGATCAGACTTATTGATCCCTAGTCAGTTACACTCCAACAACACGCTGCCACGCCAACAGAAAAGCCTTGATTACTCAGACATTCAGGCACTCACATGTCGTAAAACTGCATGAATGAAAAAAAAGATGCATGTAGGACTCTTAGAAACAGGTGTTTGTGTTATTTCTGCATTTTATCCTAATACAAGAAGTTGCTGACTTTGTGCTTAGAGGGTTTTGCATGCTTCTTTTAGAAATGAAAGGGAGCACTACGAGGGTGGATCACTGACGAGATCAAAACATCCCAAACCTCCTGCCAGCTGCCTCCACCACACCCTCTATCCACAGAGGCCCTCTCTGGGATCCAGCACCAGTGCCACGCCTCCAAGTGCCACATGTCTTCCCAAAACTTTGCAGCTCTAACAAGCATCATTTGAGGGGGGGGATACACTCGCTTTCCTAAATATAAGCTCTTAAATTTGATGCAGATGCAGTGGAAGTGTGTGAACTAGAGTCTCGATGACCTACGCCAAGTAAAACAATACACCCTTGTCACTGAATAAGGCATTCAGTGGAATCAAATTCACCCCCACCTTCGTCCACAGGCCCAAAGGGATTCAGATACTTAGAAATTGACTGTCCAAGGCCAAAAACACAAGAGCACTCTGCCTGCCTGCGCTTCATAACACTGTAATGATCTGCTGACAAACTTATTTTGTCTATAAAAGCCACTCCGAGGCTGGAGTCAAGTTCTGCACATGTTCAGAAGGGCTGTTTTGGCTAGAAGTGATGCAGACGCATTAAATCAGTTCTAGCACATCATAAAAGTCTCATATAAGGCTGCTCTCAGCTCACATAGGTCCGTTTAAAATCTGGAGTCATGTCAGCTGATTTTATTACCAAAAGTGAAGGTAAATGTTGGGTTTACTCTTAAGAAAAGTCCTTTTCTGATAAGATTCTAATGGTTTCAGGTGTCTCTGAGTGCATTTGTGTTTGTTAGCAAAATATCCCATGAACCACTGGGTGGAAACTCGATGATAGTGCATTTACAACTGGAGCAAAGCCAATTCAAGATGGCCGCCAAAGCTAATCAACTTCAGAAAACATAAAAATGTCTCCAACTCAGTTGATTGTAGAGCTATTGAGCTAAGATTTTATATCGACACATTCAGTGTGCTGACAAATTGTGATTTTGGACACGACATTTTTTAAATTTAGGTAATCATGACCATTTCTGTTGACCAGCATCTTTAGAATAGAATAGACTTTATTGATCCCACAGTGGGGAAATTCACTCGTTAAGGCAGCACATCCACTTAGAGAATAGGAAAAAATAATACAAGTAAATACACAAGGGCATTCGGCTATTAACGTAACCTTCAGCATTTAAAAAAATGAATAAAAATAGAAAATTGCATTTCCACGGAGAAACAGCATAAAAAACAGACATACACATGTGCATCCAGGTATTGCACATGTACTGAATGTGTAGCCTTTGCAATTCCGTAATACCAGCAGCATGTGTTGTATAATGCCAATACAGCTTTCGAATCTAATCTATTGATTTTGAACCTGGCATTTAGCCATGCTGCTGTTGAGTCCTGGCATTCTGCCCTGAGATCAAAATAGGGTGAGTTCAAGTAACCAGCCATGTTGGATTACTGGATTAGATTATTTTCAGAGCGCATATTAACTTGAAATGGTTTGCAGAGGGAAGATGTTTTACTTCCTGCTTGTATTGTGGCTCAACTACGAGACAACAAAAAATGACATCCCGTTGTGAGGCCTGAGATGAGTTTTCTTCGCAGGGAGTCTGGACTTTCTTAGAGATAGTGTGAGAAGCTCGGTCATCTGGAAGGGGCTTGGAGTAGATCCACTGCTCCTCCACATCGAGAGGAGCCAGTTGAGGTGGCATTTGGTTAGGTGCTTCATCATGGACGCCTCCTTGGTGAGGTTTTCCAGGCATGTCCAACCGGGGGGAGACCAAAGGAAGACCCAGGACACGCTGGAGGGTCTATGTCTTTTGGCTGGCCAGGGAACACCTTGGGATTCCCCCGGAGGAGCTGGTCCAAGTGGCTGAGGAGAGGGGAGTCTGGGCCTCTCTGCTTAGGCTGCTGCCCCCATGACCTTCCCCCAAATCAACAGACGGGGATGGATGGATGGATGGATGGATGGCTGGCTGGCTGGCTGGCTGGCTGGCTGGCTGGATGGATGGATGGATGGATGGATGGATGGATGGATGGATGGATGGATGGATGGATGGATGGATGGATGGATGGATGGATGGATGGATGGATGGATGGATGGATGGATGATCCGTTAAAGTGTAAATTCAGCATAATTTACAGTTTATTATCTGCTCCCACTAGTGGTGATAAAAACCAGCTTCTGTCTCTCAATAGATCATTCTTCACAAGTGTTCTCTGGGAATGATGGAATAATTCCTTTGAGCTTCTTTTCCTCTGTTTGCACATGTTCCCCCAGATGATCACGTGTTTCTCAAACAGCAGAATGTGCTCATAAACCCACAGCTTTCTGAGGGCCTGCGGTTGGGTTTCCTGCGTCGGTCGGTCGGTCTGCTGTCGAGTCGGCTGTTCGGCAGGTTCCTCACAACACGTGGATGTGGTAGATTATAGCTGCATTTTGCATCTGTAAGGTCTTAATGAGTGAGTTTGTGTGGATTTAGAGACGGGGGCAGGAAGTAAAAATGTGAGGGTGGGATTTTTACTGTCTGGGGCCAAAGGCAGCACCTGTTTGACCTTGGGGCGTAACGCGTCTAGGAGCGAGTCGTGCTAAAGACAGGTGTCCTGTTGGAATTCAGAAACGCTCGTCTGCAGCTTGGCGGGTCATTTCAGCAGCCAATAACATGATAAAAGTCCAGATTTAAACACATTCTCACCAACTTGAAGTGCTCTATTGTGTTTTGTGCCTCTGTGAATCTGAAGTTCCTCATTTTCCTTCATTTGCATCAAAACCTGACGACAGCTAGGAAGTTCTCTTGCGTTCTCTGCCTAAACCCCGCCCACACTCAGCATATTAGTTTGGTGTTTTAAGTTAAACTCTTTATAAGTAATGCATGAGGATGATGTTTGCAGCTTCAGCTCAGATTGGTGCTAATTTATTCTTCGGGGTTTATGTAGACAAATAATTAATGCTGTAATGAATGTTTTAAACAGCTTTTTATGCAGCAGAATAAATAGAAAGTCTTCTAACAGTGATTTACTTTTAAATATGTTTGCTTACTAGCTGAGGCCTTTCTCCACACATCTCTTTGTTTGGGTTGTTTGTGAAAATCCTGGTTTCTGGATGTTTTAAATACACATTTAAAAGGAAAAATCTCTTGAGTGTACAGATTCTGAAACGTACAGCTTCTAATTGCAAGACAGAGTTTGTTTTATATGTTTATGAGGTCCCACTAATCCCAATTTGCTAAAGGAAAGTGCACATCAACCATAAGCTCCTGTCCCAGCAGACTGGGACACATTTAAGGTCTTCTTTTGTTTATCCAGTAGATTCTCATCAGCAAAATCTACATGTTTGTCCTATTTTTAATGAATAATCTCTTTTTAAATTAAAAAAATGAACAAAAATGTTGCCACGCTGGGATTTATGTTATTACCTTTTAAAAACAATGCACTAGTGACACATTTTAAAGCCCCTAACACGGACTCAACCTTAGTTTTTGGCTCTTTTATTTTTTCCTCTTATCTGTCCCTGGTGGGCGACATGCTTGATCAGCTCTGGAGGAGCAAAGTCTGAACCAAACACCAGAAATGAATAAAAAAGAAAAGAAACGCTGGCCTAAATATGTCCATTTCTGTTTCCCTGGAGTCCCTCACTTCTCAGAAACCTCAGATCAAACCGGTTCAGAGTAGAAGTCTTTCAGAAGAATTTACCGTCTTTTGAAAATGTTGATTTTTCCAGTTAATTCATTTGCAGCCATCTTGTTTCTTTGTATTTTAGAGCTCTGATGACTAAAACCACATATTCACGACATAAGCCTCCATAATCCATGTCTGAGTAAGTAAATATGTCATATTTGTTGTTATTCACTTCATTTCTTTGTCTTTTTTTCCTTTTATGTTTAGTTTCTCTCTGCCTGTTGGAGCTGGACTAGATTAACTCAGTAAACTACACAACAGGAGGAGTATCTAGGACTCCCAGATCCAATATTCTACCTGCCTGAGCTGTCAGAGCAGGACACATTAAAAAAAATGATTTAATTTTAAATATTTCCAGAATGATGCTATCCTGGGTTTCTAATGTGTTGAGTAAAGGGGCAGTCCGTTTCTTTTTGCTCCCGGTCAAAAGTGCATAAAGCTTTATATTTAGTCAATAATGAATCCAATTCTAGAGGAATTTCTGCTGGGAATAATATAATTCCCTTAATGTCTTCCCACTATTGCACTTGTATATTTTTCCTGGTCTAGGGGCTTTAATTATTTTGCATCAAGTGTTTTCTCCATAAAAACTATTGTGTGTTCCCACTTTTCATCAAAAAATACAAACATTTGAGATTCCCACTTTTTTAAAATGCAAAGAACATTAAACACCTTTTTAAAGAGATGAATATTATAGAACTTCAACCACATTTATTTAGATTTGATGAATTAAAATATTGTAGAAAATCCTGGTCCTTCACTTCCAGCCGTGTTTAGTTTTTTACCTCCAGTTCACTCAAGAGTAGATTTGATCTCCTCTCAGCAGATCTGAAGCTGAACTGGCAACAAACCTGCAGCCACAGCAAACAACACACACACACACACACATCTATTTACTGCAACCGCCCAGTCCTGCCCTTTGCGTCTCCTGTTGACCGTTAGTTAGTCTGAGGTCTTTTTAGAACCGTGAGCTCAGAGATAAGGAGGAAGTGGCTGCGTGCACGCTCGCTGACGGCTGTTAATCAGCCGTTACACAGATGTGGGAAATATCTGAGGGTGGCTGTTCCTGGATCAGGATCTGCTCTGTGTCAGCAGGCAGACGGACCAGACAGCTCCAACGTGTGAAGGAGATTAGTTCAACCACTCTCAAAAGGCCCAGTGAAAAGATGCAGACTCTCTAATGGAGAAACTTCGTCAGCTCTTTTATTGGCCCTAAGTGAATCCAGTAGTCACACCATGTGATGCTGGACTGTGAGAAACTCACAACCTGCTCTCTCTCTCTCTCTCTCTCTCTCTCTCTCTCTCTCTCTCTCTCTCTCTCTCTCTCTCTCTCTCTCTCGCTCTCTCTCTCTCGCTCTCTCTCTCTCTCTCTCTGAAGCCAGCCTCTAAGTGGAAAGCTGATCCAGCCCATCCACGTCTCAGCATCTTCTTTTCCCTTACAAATTCCTACCAGTCTGAAAGAGGGCATTGTGGTCCAACTGAAGGCTGCCTACTCCTCTAACGGAAAAGGGAGGAAAGGAAGTGGGAGTGCATTTGCTCCAGAGGACTGCTCTACCACATGGCCAAAAAAAGATTTCCCGCCTGTTTTATCCTGGCTATGGCTTGACTCTAAAGAACTAGGAGCACATAAAAACATTATATGACAAGTTATTTAGGAAAAAGTTTTTATTTGGAACCAAATCGCAACATTTGAACATGTAATCAATAGCCCTGTGCTAAAAAATGTTAAACTATTAATAGAATATTGCAATTTTATTAAACCACTATTAAAATATTAGTATAACAAATAAAACTTTGCAAAATGGTAAAAATCTGAGACTCAGCACTTTCTGCAGGGACTTTCCTCAAGAGGTTAAGACCCTTAAACACTAAAAAATATATATGATAAATGTAGCTGGTGCCATATGAAGTGCTTTTAATTAATTCAATCACCCACCAGAGGATCAGTAAACCTGAATACACAAAAACTGAGATTTTCCATTAAAGAAAGTAACAATATTAATGGACACACCCAACCACTTATGTTGTTATCTTTAAAAGGCAAATTTATAATCTTTTTCTTTTAAACTAATTCAATCATTCCATATTTTAAAAGTACGTACTCTGAGCAAAATGTATGTAAAAATGGTCAGAATAAATAATAAAAATAAATGTGTAACAGAATAATACGATAGGTTGAGATTATTGTTCACCTTTTAGATAGAAAATTATAAATTATACAAATACAAGGTCTGACAATCATTAGTCAAAGTTTTCCTTTAACTTAATGTTTACATCTATAACTTAATTTTCTTGGGGATTATTTTAATAAGCAGTAAGCTTTAGCCTCTATGGAAGCCCATTCCCGCCACTCAGATTAAAAAAAAATATATTATCTCATAATTATGACTTAGCTATCTCATAATAATGAGATACTATCTCATTATTATGACTTAGCTAAGTCATAATTATGAGATAGCTAAGTCATAATTATGAGATACTAACTCATAATTATGAGATAATTAGCTATCTCATAATTATGAGATAGCTAAGTCATAATAATGAGATAGTATCTCATTATTATGACTTAGCTATCTCATAATTATGAGATAGCTAAGTCATAATAATGAGATATTAAGTCATAATTATGAGATAGGATCTCATTATTATGACTTAGCTAAGTCATAATTATGAGATAATTTTTTTTTTTAATCTGAGTGGCGGGAATGGGCTTCCATAAGCTTATACCCACACCTTTAAATAAAATTAATTATGGCTGGTGAAAAAATAAATAATTATATTTTTATTTAAGTGTGTGTGTGTGTGTGTGTGTGTGTGTGTGTGTGTGTGTGTGTGTGTGTGTGTGTGTGTGTGTGTGTGTGTGTGTGTGTGTGTGCATTTATGTTTTGCGAGCCCAATTTGTCAGGTTACACACCCGCATTATGAGACCATTTGGTTTATGAGACCATTTTTGGTGGTCTCGTAATTCATGACTTTTAAAGTGCTGCGAATTTTTATAAAAGTAAAATCTAAATGTCGTTAGCTGATTAATACTGACTTTGTAACTGCTATTATCATTTTATTTAGTTATTTCAGCAACTTAAACTTTCTTTTGGTTTTCATGGCCAATTTAAAATTGGTTTCGTAAACCACGTCGCGTGTGTGGTATGCAGACCTCCAGGGTCTCATAACGCCCTTAGAATGTCACAGATGATTGTGTGTATTTTTTGATAGTTTTTATTTTATTTTTGAAGTGAGGCTTTTCTTCCATGGGTAAAATAGAACATGTTGACATACTTTTTGTGTTCACCAGATGCAAAGAATTCGTGTGTGTGGGATACAAACCACCATGTTGTCATGGTCTCATAAACCATTCAAAATGTCATAGTGGCATGTATGTATGTTCTGATAGGTTTTTCTTATTTTTTAAGTGAGCATTATCTTCCATGGGTAAAATAAAACATTTTGACATAGTTTTTGTGTTCAACAGATTACCTGTTTATGAGGAAATGTGTGTCCCCATAAACCATCACCAAGTCATAGTGGTTTCATAAACCATAAATGCACACATGTGTGAGTGTGTGTGTGTGTGTGTGTGTGTGTGTGTAAGTAACAAAATATTAGCCTTTAAATCGTTTCTTTGCTAGGTAGCAACATTTCCTACAGTCCGTGAAGTGGTCCTAAAGCAGCTGGGGCGGGGCTATGCAAATGAGGACTCGTCGGCTGAATAGATGCTCCAGCTTCTGAGCGGCGGGACACTTGCTGTGGAGAAAAGAACCGGATCGGACAGACAAACACTTTCACCCGAGCCACATCGCTCCAGCTCCAGCATGGCTTCAAAGTGTCCCAAGTGCGAGAAGACGGTTTATTTCGGTGAGTGGGTCCTCTTTGTGCGGTGCGTTTACGTGAAATGACTTTTAGCTGATGGAGGTCAGCTGATGTGTTTTTATTAACACAAGTAAATAAACAATTTTTAAAAATCGTATGAATGGGAACAAAATGTAATCTTCTATAGAGTGCAGAGCAGTTTTATATTTGAATATTTTAAAGCAGTTTGTTATTGGAATAATGTATATTGGTGAAAACTTTCCCTGGTTTCCCAAAGGAATTTCTCACACACATTCAAAACATTCCATTTGAATTGACCTATTTTTTTTAGACCGAGTCCCATGCAAGGTGAATAATTCACATGGACCAACTCTGAGAAACCTAGAAAGAGGCCAGAGAGTTAATAAATAAACAAAAAAGTCAACAAAAGATCATTTTGTAACTCAGATTGTTTCCTTTAGAGAAAAATGTCGTTTTGTGTGCCGCTATCCTCAGTTTGTGCTGCTAGATTAATGATTTATCTTAGTTTGACACCAAACTGTGCCATCTTTAATTTGTTGTGTTTGGTAAACATCCAAGCTAGACAGTTGGCTTTGGTGAGTAGCTGATGGAGATCTTTGCCAGGAGCAGAAGTCCCATATGCTGAGAGCGTCCACAACAACATCCTGCTGCGCCAGAGAGACGAAAACCTGCAAAATCAAATATTTTGCATCTTTATTTATAAAGAAGAAGCTGACAAATATCCAAACACCCACATTTTCATAGCGACGCGTTATATGTTACAGCAGATGTTTACGGTTTAAGATTTGCTCTAAATTGAGGGCAAAGCAGAGGATTAAAGGATCTGATCTTGAGCGTAAACATGAATTTATTCACATCCCTGTTTTTCTAAAGGTCGACGCAGCTGAACCTTTAGGAGTCTAGTGTTTGTTGGAAAACACAGATACTCCACTCTCACTTCAGAGCTTTTCACGCAGTTCAAAACCAAATTATGTGAGTGGATGCAAGTAGTCTTACGTAACCGGAGTGGCAGCATGCATCCCAGCTGCTGCTCATCCTGTGGGTCACTGGCATGGAATAATATCACCACAAATAGGATTTATTTACTAAAATTAAACACAATGAGCTTTTATTTTGCTCCTTAGGCGTAATTCTCCACCGGGATTGAGTCACAGATCTTCTGCTGTACGTTGTATTTCACATAATGAGCTTACGCCCATCCTGGAGGAGTTTATTTTAGTTCTGGGTGTGCGTCGTTGGGTGGGGAGTGCTCTGGACGGAGGCAGTGATGAATTTGATGAAGGTGTGTTAAAATTGGCAGCAGCGAGGAGGCCTCTGTGACGATTTTGGTCATTTGGAGGGAGGCTGTGGATGTGATGGAGTCAGGGAGGGAGTATTTTTCATCATGATGTCTAATGACTGCTAAGGATTGTAAAACGAGCTCAGCAGCTCCACCTACACACACCCTCCTCTCCGTCTCAGAGATGTGAGACATCCAGAGCTGCAGAACGCAGACATGAGCTAAACCTGATCTAAATGGGGACACGTGTTCCTGCTAGAGAAAATTGTTGATTTCCTGTCTTATTTTGCTCTTTTTCTTTCTGTTTTGCGGTGGCGGTTCGGGGAGTGTTATTAAGAGCCCGTCCTGCAAAATCCCACCTGGTCCTCCAGCTGGTCCGCCTTTATTGGAGTCACTTTGTGGAACACAGGGCGTTTGGTATTAGACCTCACTTTTTAATTCACTAACAAATGTTCTTTCAGGAGGTGGCGCTGAGCCACAGTTGGGATGGGAATTCTGCTTTTACGGATCTGTTTTCCATTGCTACTTTATTGGAAAGGGAAACGGTGACAGCTCAGTTTAATTGCCAATAAAGGGAAAATGTTCCTTCTAGTTTTGACGTTTCAGACTGGTGTGTATTTTAAGAAACCAAAATAAACAGCAGCAAAGGAAAAAAAGGAAATTCTTGGTTGGTTCTGGTATTAAAAGAATGTGAACATCTCCGGGGTTGCTCTACGAGGGTACGGTTGGTCAGATTCCCAGCGTCCACGTCGTGGCCTCACATCTGTCGCGGTGCAGAGATGCTTATATACCCTGGGGACCGCTAGCCGACGTGTGACCAGCAGAAGTCCATGCAGAGCACGCCTCAGCATGGTTAAATAAATCTCCAACTCCAAACCAGACTCATCTAACTTCTGTACACGAAAAGCAGGAGCAATGCATCTTTGTTCAGCTAAGTGAATAAACGAGGAGCTAATGGGAACTAATGGTGAGTTTCTCTTCTTATTCCTCTGACTCTCTCGGTGGTAGACCAGACCACGAATTCCTCCTCCTGGGTTTTTCCTCCCTAACTGCACGGATTGGGGGGAAATGGGGCGAGCTGGCTCGTCTTTATTTAAACCGAGGCTCTTCATGCATTATAATGAGAAGCGACACGGCCATTCACAGAAGGCTCTTCTGTCTCTCAGCACCTTTGTCTTTTGAGTGAGACAGGCTACCTTCGACCCCCTCAGTCCGACGGCATGGGCCAGCATTCCGTTTCCCACACACCTCTTCCTTTTTAATCCCGCTTTTATCCCAAAACATCCACACAATACCCCTTTTCCCCCTCCCTCCTCGCTTTTCCTCCAGTGTCGGAGCACCCTGTTTTCCACTTGGCTGCTCGGTGCTGTGTGAATGTGCCTTGTCAGTTATATAACATCACTTCTTGAGTTTGCTCCCTCCTGCTCGGTGACGTTGCATAACCCACCGGCTCCTGTGTGCCACTCAGCCAGGCTCCTTTTTCTCTGCCTTTTTGAGGCACAAATACGATCCCCTAATGGAGATGGCATTAAGCGAGGTGCTGACAACTCCCCCGTTCCCTCCGCCTCGCTCACAGGTGAAGCCTCCCAGCTCTCTGACCTGTTGCATAACAGCACAAAGGAACAAAGTTCATTATTCAACTAAACATACACGATGCTGTTTTTGCATCCTGTACTGGAGTCATCTGAAGCTACTCGCTGCATAGCTTTACAGCTTTGTACTACGAGTGTAAAACTGAATTTTTTTATTATCTATCACCTCAGTGAGGCGCTTTTTAGTCACATGTTGGACTAAATTTGTTTTTTTTTTTGTTGTTTATAAGAATAAAGTTTTACGTGTGTTGATGCTATTTCACATTCACATTATGATCAAAATCCTCCGAAGGATGGCTTGAGTTCACGCAGGTGCAAGTAATTTAGCTCTACAATTAGCATCTAAAGAAATGGTTAATTTTTTATTAAATGGGTATATCAGGGGTTGCTCAGTTGTGCAGAAAAACATGTAAGCATGATTATTTTGGTCAAGATTTAACATGATTACTCATCGAGTTGGTAAATGCTACAGATATTTCTCCTCTTCTGGCGTAACCAGGCTGGGAATGCTGCTGTGTGTGTGTGCATCAAGTGACACACCAAACGTTAGATTGTTCATAATGAGTTAAAAATTCAGTCTTATTTAGTTGTACTTTTAAAAAACAGAACTATATTTTTATTGCCAATCGGCTTTGTCTCGAGAGCAGAAAGCTTTCCTAGAAAACATTTGTCCAGTTTTTTCTAATTAAACCTTCAAGATTTTCTAGCAAACGATTATTTAAAGAGCAAGTTCACTGAGAAACCTTTTTTTTTTTTACTTATTTTTGAAATATGATCGGTCACAGAGTTTCACTTGCAGTCTAAAAAATAGTCTTCTACCCCTATTTCCTGCATTAGCCGTCGATAGAAAATAGACGAGGAAACGCTCGAATTAGAAAATAGTTAGATCTACGTCACGCTAAAATTAACATTCATGGACTCACCCATCTTGGCTCGTGATGGGGAAGGCTGTTGGTTTAGCGTCCAGGAGAGCGCAGAGCACGTCTCGGCTAGTAGAAGCTAACCATTAGCATTAGCAGCTTCACAACACGGCAGAACTCCTTCAGGCTTGAGTTATTTGTGGAGATAAAACATCAAAGTTACAAAGCAAACAGAGTCAGTGGTAGAGTGGTTGCATTGCTTTTAGCCAATCAAAGATGAGATGTCCAAATATCAGGAAATAAGACTCCAAATCCTATCATTTTCTGTTCTAGCAAACTTCCACTTCCTGAAACAGGAGCGCCAGAGCTTTTTCCCCAAAGATATCGACTCGCATTGCATTCATTTATACTAGAGACCACTGCAAATGTGTTTATGCAACAAGTGAACTTGGTCTTTAAAGCCTAAAATTGATGTTTTAGACTTGACATAATAACGTCTCTATTAAAAGATGCCCATTCTAAGGAGACTGCAGTTACCAGTTAATGTCCATGGGTGGCAGAGTTGTACCGATTAGTGGTGATTAAAACTTTGGTCAAACCAGAATCAGTAGTTGTAATGACGATGCCAGATGTCAGGCCTTTTCAGGATAATTCATTTAATTCATGCATGTTTGATCAGTCATATGAACAAAAATAAAAGGACTATGTTGCTATAAAAGCAGGGAAGAGCTGCTTTAGAAGTCTGAACATCTAAACAGAGTCGATTAGCATGAATATAAACGTGTTTCTGACGGCGTCAACATTTGGAAAAAATACATATAAAAAAATCAAGCTTCTACATGTTACCATGTAAACAAGTTTTATTCTATTATCTTACAAGATTCAAATGATTTAACTTAAAAAGCTTTTATTGCCCTCGCCATGTGATGTCTTTCCCTTGGAGACACGTTATCAGATTATAGCGAGTTGGAGAAGACAGAGTTCAAATGAACTTTTATAAATATGATCCAGTGCTGGGTAAACTGGGACTAGATCTGAGTGAAGGCCCTGTGGCTAGGTCACTGTGTCCAGTCTGACTAGAGAAAGTCGGCTCGGTGGTTCGTTGAGGCCAAAGAGTCACGAAGATGGACTGTGGAAAGGCCGCTTGGCCTGCGGCTCTGCTGGCCAGCACAGACAGGAAGCAAGTTAACTACAGTCCATTTACGTCAGCCAGTGGGATTCACGAGGTCGGCCTCTTTCATTCACACATGGAGGAGGGAGGGTGAACGGAGAAGGCCTGGAAACCTCGTCTGAGCTGAGGCAGCGGATGACCTCCAGAGCTGGTTTATGCTACAGAGTTGCATCAGCCACCGGGAGAGCCCGACTCAATCCACCCTGCACAGACACACATAAGAGAGCTACGAGTGCTCAGTGATATCCAGTGATCAACACCACCACAGCATTATTAACGAAAAAAATCATCCCCCATCTAGCAACTATAAAAACAGCAGTGAAATTCTCCAAAATTCTTACTTTACTTTGTTCCTTTGGCGAAGGTGAATTCTCCCGTGTGTGAGAATGAATGGCCATTGTCTTTACGGTAACTAAATGTCCTTGAGGGCGTTTGTCCTTCAGAGAGCAGAATAGTGAGAGGATGCAAGACAGGAAGCATGGGGTGCTGATTTTTTTCTTTGTTAGCCTGACGTCCCATGGGACCTGGAGCGGAGTGTTTTTCCTTCCATGTTCTGGGTCCTGTTTCACCGTCGGTCACTCAGGTGTGTGATGTTGGTTAGGACACACAGATCTCACACTGCGGTGGTCAAAAGCCAGAAAAGACACCCGCGTGGACTCAGCTGTTACTAATAGAGGACCGGATTGGATGAGAGGATGGAGAGAGGTGTGTGTGTGCGTGCGTGCGTGCGTGCGTGCGTGCGTGCGTGCGTGCGTGCGTGCGTGTGTGTGTGTGTGTGTGTGTGTGTGTGTGTGTGTGTGTGTGTGTGTGTGTGTGTGTGATTTGGATGGGTTTGTTTGTAGAAAAAGCTGAACAGATGGGTTCTCGTTACCAGGGGGTTCAGCAGAACAAAAACCTCCTGCCTGTGGTTTTAGGATATTTACAATAGCTTCTATCACTACAGGAGACTTGTGTTTTTAATGTAATGTTGGTTAAAGACTGAGTAGAGAATATAATAATAATGGAGGTCTTTCCAGTGATTTCCTGACTTTTTGTTGAAGCGAGCTCCTGCAGCGTGCCAAGCAGCAGCTCTGTTTCCCCCCTCTTTGTCAAACTCATTACATTTCCGCCCGTTGCACACTAATCGAATTATTGACTGTTAAGTGAAACGCCCATATGAGATTTCAAAACCTTGCTCCCCTGATGGACTTTTCCTGTCGTGTTCCACGTTGTAACTTCAGCTGTACAAACGTTCGGTTCTTGTTTGTCCGTCGCAAGTGAAAGTCAGGACAGATTCCCTCTGAACTGGAGGCGACTCAGCCTTTGTTCAGCTGTTGACAGTCGGGTGAACGTAGTTAAGTCATTTGGAGAAATGAGTCTTAATGTTTTCCCTCAGAAGGCCTCTCATTAATGCTGTGTTACCTAATGTTCTGTCCAATTACTGCGTGTTTGTAGACCATTTGTTGCAGGTTTGTTCCCACGCCGTTCCATTTATAGGTTCAGTTTGAAGACAGTCTCAAGTGAAAAAGCGTTTTCTTAGTAGTGATAACCGAGTTAAAATCTAAAGAGCTTCAGCCAAATCACACTTGAATGAATCTAATGTTGGAAAAAAAACATCATTTGACTTCTATTAAACGGACCAAACTTACTAATTACATTCTTACTCCTAATAAATTGTCGTAGATCTGCAATGTCCCGCAGTATACATGCCTGCAATAGTCGCATTTCAGGTCCAGCTGCGATGATGGAGGTAAATTAAATCAATGTGTTCTCATTTAATGTTGATGCTACCAGACACACAGCGATCCACCAATCACAGGAGTTCTTAATCAGTTTGTAGAAGCCGGCCACGAGGCATTGTGAGATTTTTTCAAAACGTTTTTGGCCATTTGACGTGTCAATCACCAATATACTGCGCCACAATTGGTTCGAGCTACACGTGAACATAGGTGGCGGCACTTTTGACCTTTCATCAACAGCTGAAGATTTCGCCCCAGCAGAGGCGGTAACTCTTCACCTATTAGATCAGGTAAAGCATTGATTAAAAGCTTACACATCAGGGTCCATGCTGCGAATGTTTGAAGCTAATTAGAGGATGCTAGTGGAAGTTACGAAGAAAAGCTTTTAAAGACGCATCTTAAGTAAGTTTTGAAGATATTCAGCTATTATCTTGGATTGTGGACAAACTACAAAAATTGTACAGAACAATACCTTTTTGTTCAAAATGGCTGTCTTCTGTCAATGATGAGGCTTTGAATGGTGAGTTGAACATTATTTTGCATTTTCGAGTGGTTTGACAAAATCGTTTACCGTGTCTAGAGTTATAAGAATGTAGAATGTAATTTACCACCCGCCGTGTGTGAAACACCTGCAGGTTCATTGTCAACCAGATGCAAAGATTGCAGAATAAACTAAAGTGATATTCAAGTCATCTGTTCAAAATCCCTGTATTTTTTTATTGTTGCAATCTTTATTGCAGGGTTAGACAAAAATTGCATTGTTGAATTTTTTTCCATAATCGTTCAGCCCTAGTCTGTAAATAAAATGGTAAATGGCCTGTATTTGTATAGCGCCTTCTTAGGGTTCTACAACCCCCCAAGGCGCTTCACAACACAATCAGTCATCCACCCATTCACACACACATTCACACACTGGTGGGGATGAGCTACAACGTAGCTACAGCTGCCCTGGGGCGCACTGACAGAGGCGAGGCTGCCGAGCACTGGCGCCACCAGTCCCTTCGACCACCACCAGCAGGCAAGGTGGGTTAAGTGTCTTGCCCAAGGACACACAGCAGCATTCTCTGGCTGGAGCCGGGATCGAACCTGCAACCTTCCGATTACTGGACAACCCGCTCTACCTCCTGAGCTACTGCTGCCCTGTAGACCAATAAGTTGTTTGTTTTCCTGCATCCTTTAATTAATGTCCACATCAGTGATGGGAGGACTCACAGGCTGCTCGTCTCTGTGATTTAAACCATACTGATGCTGCAGTCAGAGACCGACCACCTGCTGGAGAGCTTAAATCAGGAATTTACAAATGAAGTTAAGCAGCTTACGGTGATGCAGGTATCATAAGGTTCCACCGATGACCTCTGCTCGGATATTTACTTCTCACTTTGAGCATATTGGTACAGATTTTAATAAAATTTATCGTTCATTTAGTCTCTTTAAAGTCACAATTACATAAAAAGTGAACAAAGTCCCTCAGATCCAGAGTTCTACAGGCCTCTGCAATGAGCAGGTCAAAAATCATCCCACACAGGCCAACACAAAACACTTTCCCAAGCAGGAACCACTACAAATTAAAGCCTTCACATTCTAAAACCCAAAATTATGGACTATTTAAATCTACAAAAAGCCCAGGTTTTCTTTGAAAACAAATACTCTTTTTTTCCTTTAATCTATCCAGCTATCAAGGATAAAGAGCTGCTGTCTTTAGTTAGCTCTCTGTTTACATTTTAAAACCGGACGTTTCTGTGGAACAAATTTACATTTTTAATTTTAAGCAGTTATAGGTTAATAATAATAATAATAATAATTCATCGAACTTATATAGCGCTTTGTTAGGACACTCAAAGACGCTGCATGCACTCACACATTCACACACTGCTGATGATGGTAAGCTACTGAGTAGCCACAGCCACCCTGGGGCGGTCTGACAGAAGCGAGGCTGCATTGTTGCGCCATCGGTCCCTCTGACCACCACCAACAGAGGCAATTCGGGTTAAGTGTCTTGCCCAAGGACACAACGATGGCGACAGACCGAGTGGGACGCGAACCCGCGACCTTCCGATTGCGGGGCGTCCACTTGAAATCCACTTGAAGTCCAAATTGAAATCACCCCCATGTTCTCTGTTTACTCATAGTGGCTTCAGCTGTCACCTCAGAGTGCTAAATGGTGATATCCAGCCAAAAAGTGGCAGTCAAGATGTGTCACGTGTAAATGGTCACGTGGGTTTTAGAGCTTCCCGTTGAGTTTAGCAGAAGCCTGGTAGCAAACCATCAATTTAATTCAGATGAGTTGAAGCAGGGGGGCTGCATGGTAGTGCAGCTGGTAGCACCTTTACCTTGCAGTGAGAAGGTTGCAGGTTCAAATCCCAGCGTTGAATTTTCTCTGAGTTAGCATGTTCTCCTCGTGCATGGTTGGGTTTTTCTCCAGGTACTCTGGGGTTCTCCAAACCAAAAACATGCATGTCAGGTTAAATGTTAGTTGTGAATAAGTGTGTGACCAGTTGTTTGTCTCTGTGTCCCTGTGATGGACTGGAGACCTGTCTAGGGTCACAGATTGAAATAAGCACAAGCTCCCTGCAGCCCCAGTAAGAAAAAGTGGTTCACTAAATGAGTGAGTCGATCAGGGAGACAACATATGGCTGTAGTTCCTGACATCCAGGACTGGGAAAGTTTGTGATAATGGGACTTTGAATAAACTAAAATATTATCTTTTCTTAGGGCATTAATGCGAATGATGATCTGAGTTTTCTCCACAGGGTGGCTGGGCTCTCCCTTAGAAATGGGGTGAGAAGCTCAGTAATCGGGAGGGGCTCGGAGTAGAGCCGCTGCTCCTCCACATCGAGAGGATCAAGTTGAGGTTGCTCTGGCATCTGGTTAGGATGCCTCCTGGATGACTCCCTGGTGAGGCTTTCCGGGCACTTCCCAACCGGGAGGAGACCCAATGGAAGACCCAGGACACGATGGAAGGACTATGTCTCTCGGCTGGCCAGGGAACGCCTTAGGATTACCCTGGATGAGCTGGCCCAAGTGGCTGGGGAGAGGGAGGTCTGGGCCTCCCTCCTTAGGCTACTGCCCCCGTGACCTGACTTTGGATAAGCGGAGGATGGATGGATGGATTGGAGTGAGTGAGTGAGTGAGTGAGTGAGTGAGTGAGTGAGTGAGTGAGTGAGTGAGTGAGTGAGTGAGTGAGTGAGTGAGTGAGTGAGTGAGTGAGTGAGTGAGTGAGTGAGTGAGTGAGTGAGTGCATTAATGCACTGTCATCTGCATATTGATGTATAGTGATTTCCAGACACAATTCAGTCATTTTTTAACACCATTTATTAAATCCTTATATTTTACATCCAATTTAGTCTAATTTTAGTCAAAATGTGTTTGAAATCTAAAATATTTTTTATTGAAATCGTAGATATGTTAATCACCTGAATGAGAGGTTGTTGTTTTTATCTGTTTGATTCAGTGAACGAGGTGTAACTTAGATTTGATAAAGATTCTATGAATTTGTCAGAATCCTGGCTGTGGTAAGAAATGTCTTTTTTAATTAAAAAGCCCATTTCTTCAGTCTACTACTTGTTTTTATCTCTATGGGTTTTTGTTCACCCGTTTGTGAAAAATGGTGGAGATGTTTGAATTGTTGAAACCATTTACAGTCGCTCAGCTGGATTTCTCTGAAAGAGTTCGGCTGTTTACTTCAGATCACTCAAAGTCTCTTTTATGTGTGTGTTGGAGTTTTTTGGGGCCAGGAGCGGACCGACTGGCATGCAGGACTTGGCACCTTCTCGTCTACGGTGACCATGTACATGTAATTCTCCGCTGAGATGTCCCTGTGAGCTGGAGCTTGTTTACACAACTGGATGCATTTACTCTGATGTTGTTATAAATAGACGGGAGAGGGAGACGCGGTGGCATTTCATCTGCTTCGCCCGTGCCCACATGTTTACTATTTTAGGAAACTAAGTCTCTATTGAAAATTATGTAACGGCGGAGTAATTACATCATTTCTTTTTAAGGTTTTCTATCTTTTTGCCGTTTATGTATAGAGGAAATGGATGAACACGATGGGTTTTTTATTGGTTGGAGCTATAGAAGGTCTGAGTGGGGGTTATAAACATCTGCTCCAGATGCAGATCCTATCTACCTCGCCCTTCCTTCTGTACAGCTGCTTTATTACAGCTAGGAGCTGGTAAACAGAGGGCCATTGCATACAGAGATGAGGACGGACACTCGTCCCTCTGACGTCCGTTTCCTTTTATACGCTCACTTGTTTTAATCTTTGTGGAGATGTGTCTGCCTTTATGAATCACTCATTCATACAAACACAACCCAGAGGACACACTGGCAGCGGTCCTGTGTTATGAACACATAATAGGTGTCACTGCTAATACAGTCGACCTCAGAGCAAATGAATCACATAAACACCTTCTTTGTGCTGACGGTGGAAGCTGGTCTTTACACACATCATCTGAAGGGGGTGTTCTGGTTTAGGACAAATATGTGCTTTACAATAAACATGAGCAATGCTGTTCTAGTTCATGTTATTTTCATTTTTCTTTACTGTAGTTTATTTGCTAGGGATGCATTGCAGTGCAGTTGGTAGCACTGTTGCCTAGCTGCAAGAATATCAAAGGTTTGAATCTCACTGCGTTTCCCTGTGATGATCTGGAGACCAGCCCACTGTGTCTACTGCCTCTCACCTGGTCATTGCTACAGATAAGCAGATAGGCTCCACATAACCCTAACCTTAAAGGTAATGCATACGATGTTTCTGAGTTTCAGGAAAGAACCGCCCTCTCCACATTTTGAAAAATGCGCATGCACAACACTGGAAAGTTAGAATCTAGTCGTAGATAACTTCTTCTAGCAGTAATCTGAAATGCATTTCTCCAAATAGCAGAAAACCGGCAACGCCATCGTGCGTATGCGCAGGAAGTGAAAACTAACCCAGGAGCGAGCACGTACAACAGCCTATCGTTAGCTTCACCAGAATGATTGACAGTTATGGGGACCAATGATTTAGATAATCCACCCGGAAGTATAGAACATCCGCAATACCTTTAAGCCAGACGTACACTGTACGACTTTTTCAGTTGTTGTATTAATCTGAAACTGTACGACTACGTCACAGGGCAAAACTCACCAATCATGTTATCACACTATACGACACAATGCTTAGATGCAACCTGACTGCTCCCACTGTACATGTGTTAGCAACACGTCAAACCTAAAAATAGTGGTTTTTACACAACAAATTGGACCTTTGGACCTGAAAACCCAAAGCAGAGGAGACTGTTGTGCTTTTATTGAGGCCTGTTGTCCTTGAGGCTTGCAGTAGTTAAAGGAGGACATGCAGGGGTTTGTGGGAGTTGGAGGAGGAAGAAGAATGAAAGGAAGTAAACCGAGGTTTTTCAATCTGTTTTTATTTGACAAACACTTTCATGACCATCCTTGCCATTGCGTGTGGAGAAAAGTGTGAAAATAAAACGCAAAGATGTGTACGAACAATGGCTGGGCAGACGTATTGGTGCTTGTGCTGTGTGAGTGGTTCTATTTGGCTCATGGTGCTGCTTCAACAGTGCAATGCCCTCAAGAGGGACGAGCAGTTTTGATTTTCATGCGACCGCACAATTGCCGATCAGGAGCTGGTCGTGAGGTGTTAGCCACTTATCTTTAACACCCTGTAAACACGATGCACGACACAAAACTTGACCCATTCTCAAAGATTGTCACACAAGAGGAAAATCAGCTCAAAATTGGCCAAAAAATCACACATAAGCTATCCTGACGTTACCCGTTTCCCCTTTACATCCATTCCAACCATAACCATAAGTCTCCCTCTAGATTCCTACCCACATGAACCAGATTTGACCAATCTCTCTTGATCACTTTACCCATGGGATAAAACAAAGCCACAATAGTAAATACTCCTAATATATAACAGGTCTAGAGAACTGGAAATGACGTGCAACGGCCCGTGCATTGCTTTTGGCTTCTTATCAAACTTGTTGGGTCAATGGACCTGAATTAACCAAACACAACATGACAGGAATAAGTGGTTCAAATAATGGATGAATTTATAAACATTGTTTGAAACTGCATTTATAAACATTGCTGGCTCTTTGGATGTCACCATTATGGATCCTGGTCATTTGGACCCCTTCGTTAACTGTTGTGTTTAGTAAATACTAATCAGAGATCAATAAAGAGCATTCACAAGTAACGACTGTTGTCTAAAACAGTGTTTATAAAACAGACAGGTGATAATTAACGTTTGTCTAATTTTGTTGACTATAATTGTAGGTTTAGGAGTCATTTAACCCTTGCAGCTATGCATTTTGTGCAATTCTACTTTTATGTTAATAGGACCCCCCCCACCCCCCACCTCCCTCATGTTGCACTCCCATCCTGGTCTGATCTCCGGGGTCTTGTTGTTTGTCCATTTGTCTGAGTGGAACAGGAGCGTAAACAGAAGCCTCAGCAGGGAGTCGTCATGTCTCAATCATGAGGGGAAATTTCCACTTGATACTTTAACATCATTTTAGTAATTCACATTAAATCAAATCAGTTTTAACACGATTACCCAAAGAGGGAAGTTAATGTGATCAGATGTGGAAAAAAATCTAAATAAAGTGCTGAAAAGGTGATTCAGACGATGCTCGCGCTTTCTAATGCTAACTCTATTAAAACTGCAAACGAGTGCTAAATGGAGAAGTGTGATAGGAGCCAAATTTAGTCTCGTGGCCTTTTAACTCCTGCTAGTTTGACCCTTTTTATGATGGGCAAAATATTTATCAGCATCATTATCTAAAATATTTTTAAAACAATAGATTATACTGAAATAATTCCTTTGTAAAACATTTTATTTTGATTTCTTTTATGTTTTGTTTATAACTGAATAAAGAAAACATTATAATTGATGTTCCTCCACAAACAGACTGTCCTTTGTACAGATTATGGAATTCCTGGAATGCCAGTAAAACAGAAAAAGGAAGGAAAGGTTTTCCTGCTTATTTGTTGTATTTTTGCAGACATGTTTGTGTGTTTTGAGTGGGGGTATGTAGGAAACAGGCTCTAGTATCCGGCTATTTTTGCCCCGTCTTGATAAGAGAAGGTGTTTCCTCCTCTGCCAGCACGACTCCTCAGGGCCCATTGTTCTGGAAGCAGTGGTGATTTATTATTGGAAAGTGTGTGATTAGGGTCCCTGGCTTGTCTGGAGGGGCAGTGGTTTGGGCGGCTGGAGGAAAAGGGGACGGAAATGGGGTCGAGGGTCCGTCTGCAGCAGGATACTGTAAACTGGGGGATGGGAGTTAGCTTGAAGGGGTAATACAAAGGATCTGGGTCAGATGTGGATCCCCCCTGCTGTTCCAGCTGGACTGGGAATAACGCCACTATCTTTCGATCCTGGTGTGACATCATCGCAGCTTCCTGTGTGGTACGCAGGCATTCCCAGTGTCCCTACCCCCATGAAAACAAACAGCTGGTGTGATGACAGGATCTCCACTGACTCCAGAGACAATACAGGACAAGCTAATCATTATAGTGGAGCAATAATGGACGTCCTTCGTCTCCACACTGATCATGACATCAGCGAACAGAACAGGAGAGAAAAATAAAGTTTTATTGTTCTCCTGATGTAAATGTTTGCACTCATCCCTGTTGTTCTGTGTCTCTCTTGTCTGTCTCGTGCAGCTGAGAAGGTGTCGTCGCTGGGCAAGGACTGGCACAAACTGTGTCTTAAATGTGACCGCTGTAACAAGCTTCTGAACGCCGGAGGCCACGCTGAGGTCAGTAACACGGAGCAGCACAGGGACTGCGCTGTCACCACCTCTGATCTTTGGTATGCTAGTTTAAAACCAGTAGCTCACCAGGCAGGGGCAATTTACAAATCATGTTCAAGAGGGAGTTTTCCAAACATCCTCTCAAATAGGTCAGAGGTGTCACATCATTGTGTCTCAAACCTTGCCCCTAAGCTGGGATTAATCACTTTTTTTCTAAATAAAATGTTTTCAACAAATGACTTTCCAGTGGATTAGCTGTCCTTTCATGGACTTTATGGACATTTCTGTCCAGGTCTGTTTTAGTTGGTGTCTTACAAACAGGTGTTTCAATCTCCAAACCCAAGGTCTGTGACCTCTCATGCTGTTGTATCGCCACAGTTCAATGGTAGCGGTTGTGAAACAACAGGAAGCCACTGCTGCTTGCTTATTATTTCATTCTCTGGTAGAACTTTAGCTCTCAGATGTTTTGACCTTTTGAACCATGGATTTTTGTCATGATCCTGCTGTGTGTGTCCTTTCGTTTCTCGGTCTTATGTTGTGTGTCTTTGTCAATATGTTGCGTCCTCATGAGATTTCTAACCCCCTTAGCCCTGCAGGATGAGCTGCTTTCAGATCCTTCCTCTCTATCTTACATAATCAGACTGCAGCATGCGTTCCCCTGACTGTGCACTGCTCTCTCGCCCTTGGGGGCTCTCTTATCTTTTCCTTTTGATTTTGTCGTTCACGACCCGACCGACAGCTCCCTTTCACCCTCTCTTTGCATGCATCAATATCAAACACGCACCAACTTGAGTATCCGGCTCCCGTCTCCTGTCAAAGAGGATGTGATCTCAACTGCTGTCGGTGCACAAAAGCAAATCGTCCCGGCGGGCCCTAAAGGATGCTGGTCTGCTGTTTAATCTCTGCTTGATTACAGTAACGTAGTCGCACAATCTCTGTGAGGCCTGCGCTCTCGCCATCCTCCCCCTTCTATGGATAGCATCCAAATCCCGCCCGGGGCTGCAGCTCCACGCCACAAAACTGACTTTAACAGGAAAGAAATCTATGCTTGATCATCGTCATGGAAACTGAATGCGGGGGGACATTTTTAAGCTGCATGGCTGGATGCTCCGGGTCGTTCTTTGTTGTCACCACTGGCCTTTTATGTAGAAGGTAATGAACCTCCGAGCAGCACGGACTGTTTCTTTAAAAGGAGCTGAGGACAGCACTCGGTCCGTGTGGCCTGATGTCTGTGGGCTGAAGCAGGGCAGCCGTTTCCCGAGGCCGCTGGCCCCGAGCCAGACATGAAACAAACCGACAAGTCTCCACCGCCGACCCTGAAACATCACGCCTTTATTACATCTGCACGACTCTGAGGCATTTCAACAGTCACATCACAGCCAGAGAGCTAAAAACATCTGGAGCATCTGGACTCGGTTAAACATCGATAAACCCTAATGGTCAGGAATCAGTAGAAGGGCTAATTTCAAACCTTGTTTTGGTCTTTAAGGACTTCAGATCCTGTTCTTTAAGTTTTTTTACACTTTAAAAATGCAAGTCTTTTATTTTTGTGTCCATTACTTTAATACGAGGTCAGGATTTCCTCCAGTTTTTTGTCCAAATAATAAAAAACACACTTTATCTCTTTTATTTGTTGTATTTATTGTGCTTTTTATATTTTTGCTGTAAAGCACTTTGTCGTTTTTAAAGTGCAGCATCAATAAAGTTTGGTATCATTCATCTAGACAAGAGGGTCTGCAAACTTTGCATTTGAGAGCGCCATTTTTTTCATCTCTATTAAAAAAACATACAATACCTTTCAAATTAAGAGCAAAAGATTTTCTCTACATATAAATCCAGACCAAATAACATCCATAAAACATCACTAACTAAATATTTAAAAACAGACCTCACTTTAGACTGTTATTACAATAAATACCCTCCTTTATGCTGCGCTCTAATGACCTGAAACAGAATAATTACATCATTAAATGTCCCAAAAAGACCCAAACTACTTGTTGCGTTTACATCAGATATGTGAAAATGTTGATTATGGGATGGGTTTGGAGTGAAACCACTCTGCATGTCAGAGATTAACAAACCTGAACTCAATCTAACAAACAACAGCATCAATCAGTTTATAAATGATCAACTACTCTGGTCTATTTTAGTTTATTTCTTTCACAAAAACTCCAAACTCTTGACAATAAAATGGTTAAAACGCCTCGTTAATATTGTCAGTTTAAACATAAACATTCAAATTAGTTTTGTGTCATTTTTATTTGGTTAAAGACCCCCGACCTGTGTGGGATTCCTGATGAAATGAGACAGAAAACCAGGTTTTAGTTTCAGTGACTTAGACTCCTGTAGCTGTTTCTGATAGGAAGCTGCAGCTCAGTCAAAATGCTGCTGCCAGAGTCCTGACCAACACCAGGAAACGTGCCGGCTCCCTGCTTGTAGAAGGATGGATTTGTTAGGGATGAACCATCTGTGTACGAAGGATCTTCAGAGGTGGCAACTGTAAACAAATCTGGGATCATCATGTTTCTGGATCTGCCTTGTGAAATACTCCTTCTGTCTTATTTTAGCTTCTAAAATCTGAAATAGATGAAAACAGCATCCAGCTCTTATCTGCAGCAGCTGAAACCAGAACAAAAGGAGACAAAATGAGGAGAACTGTGGATCATTTCTCATGATTCAACAGATTCACAGAGAAGAGAAACCGTAGAGTTGTAGGAGTTTAGCTGGTGGGAAGTGAGTGGGCCCAAGTACAGCGTTTCACTTCATTTTTAAGGTCTTTATTTAAGGATGTCGTCAGTCTTTAGTCACAGCCCAGAATCTAACCGCTTCACGGATCTCATCCAGAGTGTGAGGCAGCTGATCCCGTCACGGTCTGATGCATTATTAAAGGTGAGGAGGATCCTCTTTTTCCTTCCACATCATCTTCTAGGGGAAAAAAAGAGCTCAAGTGACCGAGTTGTCCCCTCACCGCCCAGAACCGGGCCCCCCGCCTGCTGCATGGCTCAAGTTTTCTCATCTATGGTCACCGAGTCTCGGACCAGCGGTCTTCCTGGCTCTCAGCCCTGATCCCAGAGCCCATCACACGCCTCCGTGTTTCAGCAGCAGGTCTTTGTGTCACAGTCCAGGTTCTTTTGTTCCTCCTGAAAGTGAAAACAGACCCGACGCTCTGACTGAAGGGTGCTGATCAACAGAAACCTGTTTCTTGGATACAGCAGGAGTTACTTTGGGTTTAGACAAAAGGTGACAATGATTTCATCATTAGGTGGCAGAGAGAAGGAAGAAAACTACATATCATGACGTGTCATAAGCGTCGTGTCCAATTTTCTGTCCTGAGTGTCTTCGTCCTCCTGTGGCTGTTAAACCAAGTGTTTCTCTGTCTCCTGCAGCATGATGGCCGGCCCTACTGCCACAAACCATGCTATGCTGCCCTCTTTGGGCCAAAAGGTAAAATGCACACAGTTGTACTGGTTATTTAACATGCTCATGTATGAATGATCTAACCGTTCCCCTGGTTACGCCTCTGCAGGTGTCAACATTGGCGGAGCAGGTTCGTATGTGTATGACGCTCCAGCCAACAACAACGCGTCTCCCACTAGTGTGGATTCAGCCTCTAAAGCTGAAGAGAAGCGCGTGTTCGCAGCCAAAGCTCCTTCAAAAGGTAAACGAGGGGCAGGAAAGGTGTTGAAGTGGAAAGCTGCTAGGTGGAAATGCTAGGAAGAATACGGCAATAAAAGATATTCCTTACTTAGGATTTAGTCACAATTCTGACTGGAAGCTTTAAAACGATAAACGTGGAACATTTTGTGGAGTAGCTTTGGTAGGAAGGAATGAGGGAAGTGTTTAAGTCGCTCTGAAGAGCATAGAAACAGTTTCATTACGCCTTCATCATTAACCCAGAGGATTTTACACCCATTTGACCTTTACGTGTGTGTGTGTGTGTGTGTGTGTGTGTGTGTGTGTGTGTGTGTGTGTGTGTGTGTGTGTGTGTGTGTGTGTGTGTGTGTGTAATTCATCTGCAGCTGGCAGCATCACCACTTTCTCCGGCGAGGCCAACCTGTGTCCCCGATGCAACAAGAAGGTGTATTTTGGTAAGAAGTGAAAGAGGGAGGAGTAATGTTGGAGTGTGAACACATCAAGTGTTAACTGGTGTGTGTGTGCGTGTGTGTGTGTGCGTGTGTGTGTGTGTGTGTGTGTGTTATTTATATAACAGCTGAGAAGGTGACGTCTCTGGGGAAGGACTGGCACCGACCCTGTCTGCGCTGTGAGAGATGTGGTAAAACTCTGTCTGCTGGCAGCCATGCAGAGGTGAGACGTCTAACCCATTAAAGGCGTGTCGAGTTTTGAGTCTGTGTTTAAGAAACAAGGATTTATTTGAGTTAAATGAGGAAGTCTAATCTTAAAACTTAAAAATGACTTAATGATGTCTCAGTTTGATTCTCCTTTCATTCACTATTTGGTTTCCAACTCCTCCCAAAAGCTTTTCTCACATTTTCTTTCATATTCTGACTCATGGAAACAAAATTGCAGCAGGTTAAATAAGCCCAGGGCGACCAAAATGAGTCCTCGTGACTCGTGCAAGACAATTTAGAAACCTGTCGAAGGGTTCGAGGCATTTTGGAAACAAAACTGCAACTTTCAATGTCAGAGATGGAGGCTTTTTATGTGTAATTAGACTCATGCTGTAAATTTTTGTTTTATGCATTCTTGTGTTTTTTTCATTGGTTTGTTTAATACGCTAAAAGAAAGGGAATAGAACACAAGGAGGAGGAGGAAGAGGAAGGACGATGGTCAAAACTGAAGGTGTTAGGGTTACCTACAAATACTAGTTTTAACACAAATAACTGAAAACATATGGTAGCAGGAGTGATTAGCTAATAGGTGTCCCTCATCCTCACCTGCACACACTCGGTGTCTTATAAATCATCAAACATAAAATAGGAAAAATAAATACACAGCAGCAAGGTAAGATTGGGAAAAACAAGATCTGAGGTGTGTTTTGAAGTTTCTGAGTCAAAAAAATGTCCTTTTTTACATGGAGTGGGCGGGGCTTAAAACTTGTACAGCATATGGCCATAAACAGGGCTCATTTGTGGCTGATGAAGACCGACGGTGATCAGGAAGTTTGCTTCCTCCTGATCCGTGGCTTGGTGGAAAAGCTCCTGCTGCAGGTTCATGTAGGATCCCTGCAGCCGAGATCAGTAAAGATGACCAGAACCAGCTGTTGTCCCTGAAGAGGTGAACTCCACCAGCAGATAGACACGAGACAGGACCGTTAATCTCTTCCAGCACCTTTAGGAGCTCCTGTCTTTTGTTTCCTCTCTCATATTCTGGGCAGATCGCCGTGGCGACCCTCCAGCCAGTAGAAGTGTGTGCTGAGACCCACTGTAAACAAACAGAGACATTAAGTTGTGTAGTCTGGAGGATGTGATTACACACATCTGTATAATGAGCAGGTTTTCACTTACAGCTCCTCCTCAGACACAAACACTTCCTGTGACGTGTTGTTGAACAGGAATGACACAAAGATAAGGACGGGGAGATGATCCGGGACAGTTTAAATCCATACAGGAGCTACTTTCTCCAGACCCACCCTCTGATTTAGCCGTTCATGTGCTAAGATGTCCAGAACTCTGTGTTTTGTGACTAAACACAAACAGCTTCCTTCTTTAGATGATAAGGAAGTGTTGGGTGCAGGACGGTTACTGCTGAGTGTTCACATCAACTGCTGTAAAGGTCTGTTATCTGTAGGAGTTCATGGAAAAGAGACTCTGGAAAGCTGAGCCGACTCAAAATGTGTCCAGGTTTTGGTCCCAGGATGTTTTCCTGTCACCGGCACCAAAAGTCTGCATCAAGTTTGGAAAACAGCGTTTAAATATGCAGCCCCTCCAGACCGATGTCGAGCCTTTGCATCTTAATATTTCCGTTTTTGGACAGTAAACTCATGTTAATTGTATGTAAATGTGTTTCTGTCTCTTTATGAAATCTCTAACATTAGTTTCTCCCTCCAGCATGACGGCCAGCCTTACTGCCACAAACCCTGCTACGCCGTTCTCTTTGGGCCCAAAGGTAACCGCTAGGGGGCGCTGCCATCCCACCAGTTATCACTTAAAAGAGAATGTCACACAAGTGTTGCTGTAGTTATTTCAGATGCAGCCTCCACACAGCCAGCTGCACAGGAAATATTTTGCATCCCGTCCTGCTTATGCTGCACCTCGTTTTCTCCTCTTTTGTCCCCGCTGACTCCCTCTGCTGTCCCTGTTGTCTCTCCAGGCGTCAACACCGGTGGTGTGGGCAGCTACGTCTATGAAAAGGAGCCCAGTGCCGTGACCCAGCCTTGAACCTCTCCCCCCTCAGCCTCACCCCTTCTTCTCTACACTACACTGACCATCTACCACAGTATTATTTGTAGTCTTTACTTCTCCTCCCCTCCACTTGTGCGTTCACACCTGAGACAGCATCCATCTGCTGTAGATCCTCCCCCAACTCCTCTCCTTTGCTCTGGATCACACACAGCAGCATGAGGAGCGGTGGGCTGGTACATCCATCCACTAAAGGGGCACAAACACATCCAGCATTCCCACTTTTATGCTTTTTTGCCAAGTTTACTCCATAAATTTTACAGAAGAACAAAAAAAGTCTTAAATTTCAAATCATTTGCCCACAAAAGCTTAATTTGACCTCTCTGTAGGGTCATTCGTGGGACATGAATCAGACTGAAAATGATTCTCAGGTTCAGAAAGGTGCATTGTGGGTAGATTGATGAGAACAAGCAGAGAAATCCAACCTTGAAGGCTGCTGCACGCACAGATGGTGCCCAGGAGTGGAGAACGTTGCCAATAAATCCGTATTTTACTAATGTCATATTTGTACTTTGGCTGCATGACAACATTCCTGCTGTGATAAAAAAAATCCAAACATATTGTGAAAAGGTGCATTTCTGACGTGATTTTCAACACGTCATGAAAAGTTCTTTTGGTAACACTTTACAATAAGGGTCCCTTTATTAACGTTAATTAGTGCATTATTAAGCATTACTAAACCATTACATAAAGTATTAACAACTGCTTTTATGCATTACATAGCGTTAATAAACATTATTTACTGCATTATTAAGCCATTAACTATTGTTTATTACTGAACCTTAATGCAGTAATAAGCATTAAATAATATTTAATTACTTAGCATCATGTGTTTTACTCTGCAGTAATTACCATGATAGTTGATGTGTTAATAAACCCTTAATAAATACCCAAGTAATCATTTACTATGGTTGTGTATTTGCAGTGAATAAGCAGTAAGTAACAGCTAACTTATGCATCCACTCATCCTACCCTGTATTTTGGATGTTACTTGGATGGGCATTAATAAACAAATAATTACTCACTTACTAATGCTGTACTGTGTACGTCAGCAGGTAGCCCTTACCTGACCTTAGGTAAGGTAAAAACATGTATCCCTTTGGAAACACTTGCTAAATGCTTAATAGACTCATAAGCATTATTTAAGCATATCACTGAATTAATTTTAGAGCCTTATTGTAAACTGGTTTCAAAAGTCATTTAGTAATGGTTAACTATGGATAAGTAATACTTAAATAATGCTTATGAGTCTATTAAGCATTTAGCAAGTGTTTCTAAAGGGATACATGTTTTTACCTTACCTAAGGTCAGGTAAGGGCTACCTGCTGATGTACACAGTACAGCATTAGTAAGTGAGTAATTAATTGTTTATTAATGCCCATCCAAGTAACATCCAAAATACAGGGTAGGATAAGTGGATGCATTAGTTAGCTGTTACTTACTGCTTATTCACTGCAAATACACAACCATAGTAAATGATTACTTGGGTATTTATTAAGGGTTTATTAACACATCAACTATCATGGTAATTACTGCAGAGTAAAACACATGATGCTAAGTAATTAAATATTATTTAATGCTTATTACTGCATTAACTAAGGTTCAGTAATAAACAATAGTTAATGGCTTAAAAATGCAGTAAATAATATGTTTATTAACGCTATGTAATGCATAAAAGCAGTTGTTAATACTTTATTTAATGGTTTAGTAATGCTTAATAATGCACTAATTAACGTTAATAAAGGGACCCTTATTGTAAAGTGTTACCATTCTGGTGACTGTTTTTAAAGAAACCTGAGTCTGGATAAGGAACTAGAATACGATCATGAGCGTTTCCTCCCATCTGTTCCATATAAAGTCTAACAGGTAGAATGTTGAGGAAGTTTCTGGAACATATTTATTTCTTTAACTGAAGTTTTTTTTATTTCATGGAGAATATTAAAGTAATAAAATGTCAGCTGTATAAATCTCTGATCAAGATTTTTATAATGAAATTCATAACCCTGCTGTTCTTTTCCAACAGCTGATGCTCTATTTGAAGTATTATATATTTTTTTGCTATTTGAAAATGCGTTAGAGTAGCTTGTAGAACTAAAGACAAGTCATTCTGTAAGAATGTGCATTCTAGTATTATTGTTTGATTGTCACTGTGTTTACTTGATGTCCATCGTTACTGCAGGGCTCGTCTGATTCGTACCACAGCACCCCTGCTGCTCGTGTCTTTTAGATTTCAAGAGTCTTCATCTGTGTTACTAAAGTCAATGTTGGACTCCTTTTGCTTTTCAGAAACTGCAATAAATGAACACCTCAAGTGTTGTTTGTCTCATTTTATCACAAGTTTTAAGATGATTCAAGAGTAGGAGCTGTTTGACATGTTGAGTTCATAATGTCTCTTTATGGAAAGACGTGAGGTTTGAGCAGATTGACAAGCTAACGGCTAGGACGCAACATCTCAAAACCAGGGTTTAAAGGGGCTTAAAAGTCTTTATTAAAGCAACATTAAAGAGTTTTTAACACTTTAAGCCAATGGTTCCCAACCTGGGGTCTGTGACTCTCCAAGGGAGTCCCCAAAAGATTGCAGGGGGTCCCCACAATTTTGTCTGTGATGAGGTTACCAAGTTTATATTTGTGAAAATTACATTATAAAATCCTAATAACACCCAATAGTATCACCAAACTCTGTATAAGAGTTATAACTGTATGTCCCTATGAAGTTTGTTATTAATCACTTTTAATTGTGTGCATGCGGGTAGGAGTTGGGGTTGGGGGTCCCCACTTATCTTGGACACAGAAAAGGGGGTCCTTCTGAAAAAAGGTTGGGAACCACTGCTTTAAGCTATTGCTTTCAAAGTGGTTTCTGTGATTCATGAGGTAGAAATACCAACTTCATATTGGACAGCACTCCGCTGCCCTCTGCTGACCAGAAACCACAGTTAACAGTTTTGTTGGATGGGTAGGTTCGCTGTGGAGTGCTCTACCTGCTTTACGGCAGTAGCTGTAGCTACTATAAAAGCTAGCAATTAGCTTTTTCAGTTTGCTAACGTCAATAAAAATCACGCGAGTTTCCTTTTTTGTTGGCATCATGGAAGCCTGGAAGTAAGAGTAAGAGAGTAATGTCTTTGGAGGCAAAGCAAAGAATGAACATTAGTGGCCTACACTAGTTAGTGGGAGCTGAAAGAGGCTATGAAATCACGGACTGATGGTGACCTGGCTTTGTTGCTATCAGACTTGTAATTTTTTTACTTCATGACTTATTTAGTCTCAGTTGGCTCATGTTAGCGTTAGCTCATTGTTAGCACAAGCTACAGCAAGCTGCAGCAGGGTTGCTTACAACTTGTAATTCTGCTATTAACCAGTAGGAGGGAGAAGTGGGGAAACTTATTTAGTGTATCTTTAAACATGTTTAATCTATTCTTTGGAGAAGCTTTCATATATGTGTGCTTTATTTTTGGTGTGAGAGTTAAAAAAGAAACCTCCTGTAGTGATGAGTGAGGTTAGCTTCAGGCTGAAAGCATCAGGAAACATGGCTGCATATCTGAGATGACTGGAAGGCACCCTGGACGCTCTCTCTCTTTATATCTAAACAGTGATTGACAGTTACATGAATGACTTTGCTTTGATGTGCGGTTTCGGTCTTACATCACCTCTGAAGAAGTCTCACTGATGCAGGTGTGGTTGCATCGCTGCTGCTGCTGCACACTTCAATGAGTTGCTGCAACTTTGTGATTCATAAGATAAAAACAGTAAGTCTCGTTTTCACACCTAACTACATTTCCGTTAAAACATCACTACACTTTTCTGAAGTGTTGCTTAAACCGTGTACTGGAGCGGTTGTCAGGATACAAAACATATCATCAGAGCCACCAACAGTGAGATTTTTATTGTTTTCTCATCACTTCCAACACTCGCATGCACCTCGTGGCCCAAAGACGGAGAGCGCCAAACAAAGACAGCTGCTGGAGGCCAAATGGGACACACAGGTCTCAGAGAGAATGGAGTTGTCATCACCAGTGGGATCTAACTGGAGCCTGATGCTGAGTTCAGGTTGACTCTGGTTTCCACAGCAGACTAAATTTGACAAGGTTCATTGTATAACAGTTGATATATATCAGCGATTCAAGCCAAAGATACTTGCCAAAGATCTCTTCAGCAAACGAAAAGCTTTATTACTTTATTTGTCCTCTAGTGGTATTAAGTTCTGTCGTAAAAAGAGTGTTCGGCCTCTTTCAGGTTTAGTTTTAGGCTTCATGACGTGATAAAGATGATCTGGGCTTCACTGGGTTCTAAAATTATTCCAATCTAGCCTCAAAACACTCCACAGAGTCTGTGATGTCATCAAAACAGCTCATCAGTATCAGTGATCATCAGTGTGACCGCCTCAATAAAAGCAGGAGTTTGTTAGTTTTCTGGTCTGGAGCATACAGGTGTGTGTTAACGTAAGGAGGAAATACATCAGCAATAACCTTAGGAAATGGTTTCTGTGCCATTTAGGGTCAAAATCTTTCTGAAAATCTTTCAGGAGTCCCAAGGCACTCTGCAAAAGCTCAGAGAAGTCGCTCAAACTCAAAATCTGAGAGTCGCATGAAACAGAAGACTTCAGCTGGAAATATTTCTGAAAATGAGATGGAAGTGGAGATGTTTACCCATAATGCAGCAACAAAAAAGATCCCTAGCTGTCGGCACGGCGGGGGAGGGCTGATGATCTGGGTGACATTAGGAATCAGTCATCTTGATTCCTGAAACACTTTACAACAAAAACCAAAGTGCTAAAACAACTCAAAAGGTTAAAAATATACACAAAAGCACCGCTCAGTGTCCTGGGAAAGCTAAACGATAAAAATAAGTTTTCAAGCATTTTTTAAAAATCAAGAGTGTTGAAAGTTGTTTCCACAACTCTGGCCCCGAGCCAAGATTTTGTTTTTCTGTTAAATAATAGTGAATCTGCTAGTGTTTAACACATGAGGGTAGTTTGAATTAATAGTGAATATGGGAAATTGGGTTTAGAATTTATGAGCAGCAATTACAAAACACCTTTTTTATGAGGTGCATGACAGGATTTGAGTTGCTACAACTGGAACTGAAGTGAACTTTCCATAAAGTAGGAAAACTTCACTGAAAATCCTGCAAATATTCCTACAAACATTCTGTAGTTCATCGTTTGTCACGCTTATATTTTTAATAATCAGTTTTCCTGTTTCTGCTTCAGGTTAGTCAGGCAGACAGTAGCAGCACTGCCAAGGTCAACACGCTGCTGGCTTTTTGGAGGACTGAACACAAATCTGTCAGCGTTGGTTTGATACGAATAATCCCTCTCTGTCTGGGGTCAGAGCGATGCCGTGAATTCACACTCTACGTGCAACCATGAATCTCATTTCTGGTATTTTCTCACTGGCTTCAAGTTTCAGGTCAGAGAGCGTACTGCAGTCCCTGCATGAGTCCAAACGCATGCACACCTCTGTTTCAGTGTCCCACCTCATCAAAATACTGATGTTTGGTTCAAAAACCAAAGGATTTGTTATTTTATTTGTGTTTTTCTGTTCGTGTTGACACTAGTTCCCTCTCGTCTCTTGCTGAGGGAATAGGACTTTGTTTCACATCATAAAATTATTATTTCCACCATTTTATTCCCTAAATAGATCCTGCATTCTTTGATGGACTCAATATATCCAACAGATGTCAGAGCGCTTCAGCGAAGTGACCAAAGCAGCCAAAAGTAGAGGTCACTTTAATGGAAAATCTCCAGGGTTCCCAGTTTCAAAGCCATAAATCCCAGAACCGCGATCAGAGGCTGCTTGTTGCAAAGACGTAAGGAAAGCTGTGATTGAACTCAAACATCACAGAAACATTTTCTTCGTTTTCTTCTATTGGTGAGTTTTTAAATGAGTGACAGAAGAGAAGCGTATTACTAAGTGATCTCTCATATAAAAGCAGGACAGAGCCAACTACGGAGCCGGTGATCAGGAACGAGTGCTCGGATTTGCAAAATGATTTAAACTTTACTTTTCTTAATTCAAAAGAATCTTTAACTATGTTTCATTCAGCATTACGGGTAAATACTCCTGGTTATGCAGTTGCAGTCATGTTAGTGATGTGAAATTTAGAGTGAAAAATAGTCAAAATATTATATCAGGTGTTTTAACTGCTGTGATGAAGGAGATGGTGCATCAATGAAAACTAAATATGCTAATTATATTTGATTTATGTCAAATGAGTGTTTTTGACTTTGTGGACATTTGGTTATAATTTGGTGGAACAGATGATAAAAACTGGAATCTAAACCTAAATATTTGGTCACTATGACCAAGTCGGTTTTTCCTGTTACCATATTTGGACAGAGATGTGACGTGATATTTAGAAAACTAAGGTCACTTTCTTTCAGTCCTGTTTAATATTCGCTTTGAGGTAAAACCAAAATCAATTATTTGCAGCAACTCCTGATTTCCTTTGGCCAGAGCCACAAGGGTTAACCAAGACATCCATCAGAGGAGCACACCCAGACCCGCTCCGGTACCACCCAGATGATGCCTGAAGAACCAGAGAGGAGCTCCTCCCTCCTGCTGCACAGACCTGACTCTACATCACCAGATAGACTCGTGTTTAAAACCTGAACCCCAGAACCTCCTTGCTACCCAAACAGTCGAACAACAGGCCGTGTTTTTCCCATTTTCCCCCCAGCAGCTCCACATGAACAATCGCCCAGCACAGGTGGGCCGTCTGCTGTTTCAAACTGATGAGAACAGCAGCAGAGACATGAAACCGTGGCAGGCTGCCACTGTGGGGGCCTGGAGCCAAGACCTCCCCTCCCCTCCGCCTCGTCTCTGAATCCTTTGTATCCCTCCCTCCTGCCGGTCCCTCTGGACCCACCCGGCCCACGATGAAGGGATTTTTATCATGCTTCTGGCAAAAGAAGCTCCACTTTTAACCTAAAGGAACCAGCTGCCCTTATCTGGTATTATGTGACACTCATGGAGGATAAAAAAAGATGGCTGCACAAATAATGAGTGTATTCTTTGCCTGCGTGACCTCTTTAATATGCTGCCAAAACTCAACGCAAATTATTTAACAGGTTTCCAGTGACGGACGGGTTCCAAATCCAAGAACAACAGTGCTGCTTTCTGTTCTCATCTGTCGTGTCTGACAAAGTGAAACAGAAAAAAGAGAAGTAGGAGAGAGAAAATGATTAGAAAAACACAGGAAGACTTTCTGCTGATGCTGAATAAAAAGTCTCTATGCCTTCCTGTGTGTTCCTCAGCAGAGCTGCGTCTAAATGTGTGTTCACTGATGTGGGATCAGTTCTCTAACACCCAGGCACAACCTTTCAGTCTCAAAGTGGATCAGGCCAACGTCAAGGGCTTTTTTTATTATCCCTTCTTTAGTTCACTTTTCCTGCTTTTGCATGTTTAGTTCTGCACGCAAACCAATGAAGTTTCACACACCGGAGTTTATTAGACAGGGATGGATGGTAAAATAATCAAACGAGCTCCCAACGGAAAACACAAGGTCTGTATTTGGTGTATTTCATTTGATTTGTTATTAAAGTTCAGGTGAAACTGCAGGAATGTGGTTTATGTGGAAAAATGATGAAGAGGAGGAAGATCCACTGCTATTGTGATGTTTACATCTGACAAATAAATAAATAAATAAATAAACATTTTTAGAATATTTTGGTACTTTTTCTCCTTTTTAGCAGCAGGTTTCCATCAAATAATTCACATGCTGTCATTGAATTCTGCAAATAGAAACAGTTTTTCACAACAACAACAATAATAATAATAATAACTAGATCGATTGCATTTTTTGAAAAAAAATCTCCTAACACTGATGATCTTAAAAAGTTTTAAAAATGCCAACACCAAAGTCGTAGCTGGGCCTTCCTGAACAGATAAAAATGCTCTTTACCTGTTTTTGTAATAAAAATATTTATGTAATATACTAAAGTACAGAAAACCTGGTTTAATTACATTTTGATCAGAGTAAATAATTTGGAGCACAAATTACAAAATATCGTAATATTTTAAATGTTCACTGTTGACGCACGTGATCTAATTTCCAATTTTTCTTTTATTTCTAAACAACTCCGAAAAAAAATCACCATAAAAAAAACAGGAAGTTCAAAAAGGCCGGAGACACAGTCACTCGTTTGACTAGCAAAGGAAGTTGTTTGTTTTTTAAGCAAATCATTTTCAGTTCAAATGAAATCCACTTTGCATTCGCAGAAGGTTTCGTTTTGTGAACGATCAGAAGTGTAAAGATCTTTGAAAGGACGACTAATTACAAACAAACAAATACAAATAAAAATCTAATCTTAGCATCACACAACCTTTAATGTGAAGGAGCAACAGTTAACTAGAAATTCATGATTTTATTCATTCATTGAGTCAGAAACAAGCTGTCACCTTATCCAAATGCTATTTTATCATCAGTTTCACATGACATCATTATTTCAGCAGAAATAACAGGATTTAGTTTTAAAATGGCAGCAATTCTTTGCGGTTGTGCTCTAACTAGCAGTTAGCTCATCAATCCTGCAGGATAAAAACTGTTTCTCCAAACTGAGGGTGTTCACGCTGACTTTTGACTTTTAGCGTAAAGTTGTGTCTGAACTGACATCACAAACACGGTGCACTAAGCTGAGGACACACCCGCTGACATCACAGCCGCTTCCCTCATTGTTGCGTATCCGGTCACGGCGTGCACAATAGAGCCAGTGTGCAGCTGCCAGGCCCGGATGGAAAATAGGCGAGGAGGGACGCTGGACCAAAATACCACAGAGCAGTTTGTCACTGTTGGAGGAGGACACATGACTGAAATGTCACTGGGTGGAGGTGACGGAGAGAGAAACGTCAAGCTCTCATTCCCCACATATTTTCTGACATCTAAAAGTTAATTAAAAGGAAAAGAATGTGTTTTTGCACATTTATAATGATCACTGACAGGGCTTTTACTCTGACCCAGCTGCTGCTCTGATGTTACTGCACAGACTCCTCCAGCGGTCACAAAGTGTTCCCACATAATGAACACCCACCGCAGAGGCTCTCCAGAGCCCATCACTTGGGAAAACATTTTCTCTGCTCCCGCCTTTTCTTTGCCCAGCCAGCCAGTCCAGGCCTGTTTGTGTTATCGGGAGGCGGTTCCCATGGAGATGCGGCTTTCTCAAACAAGAAGCATTCCAAATTATTTTAAACTCCTTTGACTTTGGCGTTATTTGAGCCGCCTCTGTCCTGTTATGTCCAAGCAGAGATCAGGATTTTAGAAAATTGCTCCATTTCAAGAGATCAAATGTAAATCCAGTCTACTTCAGATGCACTCATGCTGAAAGATTCACACTAATTATAGCAATAACAAGTTATTAGCATGTGATTGCTCACTGGCCCATATTTGTGCAGGCTTGGTTGGGATGCCAGGAATGTGGTGCAAAAATCCCCCAACCACAAGAACCTTTATTTTATTTGGATCCAGTAGAAACTGATCAGAGGGAAACCACCAGAGTTTTATGGTTTCACCAGCTGGAAATATAAAGAAAAACATCTCTGATGGATTTAGGAGTGTCTCTTTAGGAGTGTGATGAGTAAAGCTCATCAGTTTGCCCCTAATGGTCCCACTGATGAGTTTTTAGCTGAGGTACGTATTTACAGTGCTGTGAAAACATATTCATTCCCTTAATGAAGAAAAAACACCTCAGAACAACATCTGAAGTCCTGCAGGCCTCACTTGGTCAAACGAAAACAAAAAAAAAAAGTCTACATTTATTAATAAACACCTTGATGATCCCTGAGACTTCTGGGAAAACATTCGGTGGACAAAAGTGGAACTTTGAGGAAAATAAACTTCATACCCACAGTCAAACATGGTGGAGGTAGTGTGATGGTCTGGGGCTGAGTTCTTTCTCTAGCAGAAAATCCTAAAGTAAAATGTTTGACCTTTGACCTTAAACACGCTGTTCCTGCTGGAAAACCCTCCCATGTGTCTGAATCCAATAATGTAAAGTAAAACAAAGTTTAGGGGTCAGTTGCAACACAACCAGGTCTGAAACACATCAAATTATGAATGCTGATGTTTTGAACGTACAATAGCTCGTCTTTTTCTTTTGCAGCATTAAAACAAAGTACAGTCAGAGAAAAAACATCCCATCAAAAGAGTTCCCCGCTGTAAGAGCACAGTCAGACTTTCCTGGACTACGGTGAGGCTAAAAACTCCAAAATGGATCTACATGAAAGTGGAGCTTTGTCAGAACCCATTTACCTCTACACGCACTTCAAAACAACTTCCAGATCCCTCACAGGGGTTTTCACAGAGCAGCTCCAACTGGACCAGATCTCTCAGGACAGTTACTAAACCCGAAGCACACATTTGTCCAGATGGAGCTGAGTGAATGTTTCCAAGGAGGTGAACAGTCCTGGTCTGTGTACGAAGCCTTGGCATGCAAAAACCTGAACACCACCACTATTTCTCTGCTTTTTGTGAAAATGTTTGTCATATAATGCATTAAATTGTGTATTAAATCAGACAATTACCACCTTTAAATGGGTCAAATAGACCAACAGCAGCTATAAACAATAAATTACAATGTAGGGCATCTGACCAAAGTAAATAATGGGAACAATCAGAGGCAAAATTTGAGTTTTAATGAATTCTTTTGAACCATATGCAGGTAATTGGGGTTTCTGTTGAATAAAAGCTGCCAGGTTATGAAAACTGTTTGAAGGTCTGAACAGAGACGGAGCTCAGGGGACGAAAAAAAACGTTTGATCAAATAAAATAATCACCAAAGCGGCAGTTCTTTATATAAAACCTTGAACTTGCAATTGCAGCTTTGGCCAAATCCAGTAGCTGCTGAAAGAGATTTATGAAACTTTTTAGATAAGCAGATAAACAGAAATGTACTCTGAATGAATAACGACTCCATGAGTCCAACCTGATGATCCCTGGCACCGATGGATTCCGCACAGGAGATGCTCATTGGTTTTGCAGCAGTGCTGAGCATAAATCTAGTGTTTTTGTTTATTATTATGATGATTAGTAATCATTATTATTATTATTATTATTATTATTATTATTATTATTATTATTATTATTATTATTATTATTATTATTATTATTATATCAGTGAACTCTTCAATTGCACAGCTTAGTTAATTGTAATATATATATATATATATATATATATATAAAATTTATTTATTTATTTATATACATATACATTGGGGGGGGGGTCCAAATCCATAAACATTAATAGAAAATGCCCCCTAGTGGTTGGCTTCAACAAACGTTTTAAGCTCTGCCTACTCCAGGTTAATGATGAAAAAAAAAAACACAAAAACCTTGCTGCTCTATGTTCAAGTATTTATGTATTTCAAGATTAAACATTAGACTCTGGTCCCAAAATACAGCACGGCAGCGCCTGTAAACTCAGTCATCTTCAGTCTACCTGACTGAAGTCTTTGGTGGTAAAAAGCTCTGCTAACATTTTTTCCTTGAAACGACATTTGAGGGCAAAAGCAGTAACAAACATGATAGAGAGACAAGTAGACTAGTAAGGAAGTGGGCGGAGCCTAATTTTAAAGGCACGGTAGTCATGGTAACTCAGTTTGTGGAGCCTAACTTTAAAGGATTATATATAGCATTGCTGCAAGAAATGCTATTTATGTATTTACTTGTTTATTTATTCATTTATTTTTTTTTGTTTACATGTAGGACTGGGGAGGGCTGCTGTCCTGCATGTTTTAGCTGTTTCCCTGCTTCTGCACACCTGGTTTTAATCAGCAGGTGATTAACAGGCTTCTGTAGAGCTTCATGACCATGGAATTAGGTGGGCAGGGAAACACCTAAACAACCTTGAGGACTAGGGAACTAGGGGATTCCCCAGCCCTGTTCTAGAACTCAATGACATCATGCTTGATGATGTCATCATCCCACGGAACCACAGTCTATAAGGAGCTCCCTGACTCAAGTGCTGTCATAACCATTGGACCATCGAGCAGTTAGCATCTCTTATAACTGAAAACCATTTTACCTTCAGCATGGTTGATAACACTTGTGTAGCCAACAGTCAACAGATGCAATCTCTTAGTACCGTGGAAAGCAGTGAAGATTCGTGTCTGCGGGGCAATTTGGTGGAAAAAGAACCAAGTGAATTACAAGACGTGGGAATCATCATGTATCCTTACAACCCAATTTATGAGGAGAAAAACATGAATAATGAATTTACAGACAAGTTAGAAGATTCCAGCTGCAGTTTCCCAGAGAGAGAAACATTATCTGACTTCAGGGAAACGCTAGTTGATGAAATCTTCATGGATGTAGACGTGATTCTGAAACAACTGGACGACAAAAACGCCACGATTGTTTATTTGGCAAATAAACTCAGGGAGCAGGAGGAAATAAATATGAAATTACAAGAGACTTTAATGACAAAACCAACAAGAACTGTTTCTATTCAGACGGAGACAAGTACAGAAGATGTCTCCATTCAGACTGAAATTTTTTCAATAGAAAATTTTTTCTTACCTGACACTCCCATAGTCTCTGAAACGGCCCAAACGGGGATTGTTGATGCAGGAACTGCATCAGAGACTCCTATAGAAGACAAAATGCCAGACATTGTGAACAATTACAAAGAAAAGGATGTTTTTTCTTCACCAAACTGTGATTTGGAAGCCGTTGCGATGTTTGAATGTCTGACGGCAGTCGAGGAACCTCAGATAGTCAACGTTCCATCTAAATCGACAGAAACACTTCAAACTATCATCATTTTTGAAGAAAATGACGTTTTTTCAGAGACTGTAGCAGATGGGGAAATCCTGCAAAGTTTAAACGATTCTGCAGTAAAAAATAGTTTTGAATCCGTAGATTTTACTACAGACGAGACAGAAACGCCTGAAACTCGTGCAGTCGAGGAACCTCAGATAGTCAACGTTCCATCTAAATCGACAGAAACACTTCAAACTATCATCATTTTTGAAGAAAATGACGTTTTTTCAGAGACTGTAGCAGATGAGGAAATCCTGCAAAGTTTAAACGATTCTGCAGTAAATAATAGTTTTGAATCCGTAGATTTTACTACAGACGAGACAGAAACGCCTGAAACTCGTGCAGTCAAGGAACCAGAGAAAATAAACGTTCCTCCTAAAACGAGTTCTCGCAGAAAGAAGAATCGCGACAAACGAGTTAACGTGTCTGATTCTCAAACGGCAGCTGAACAGGACGAACTGATCAACCTCTCGTTTCCTGAACTAGTAAACGAGTTCGATACAGAAAACAGGTTCAGTCTTCTGTTATCAGACATGTCGTTTGAAATAGTGGGAGAGGAAAATGTTGGCGTCCAAAAGAAATCGCGTAGAAGAAGGAAACGACGTGACGCTGACAAGATCCCAGAATCAACTCAGGGAATCAATTCCTCATCACAAACTGCATCAACGCCAGAAACGTTGCAAACTGTGATCATTCATGAGGAGAATGATGTCATGGCAACAATAACTCAAAAACAGGACGAAATCCTGCATAGTTTGATTGATGATGCAGAAAATAATGGCTGTCCATCATCAGATTTTACTTTGGAAGTGACGGAGACGCCTGGAAGTGTTACAGCAGAGGAACCAAAGAAAGAAAACGTTCCTCCTAAAACAATGGAAACGCTGCAAATTGTCATCATTTATGAGGAAAATGATGTTTTCACATCAATTACGCAAGAAGATGATGAAATCCAGCAAAGTGGGAATGATGATGCAGGAAATAGTGACTGTCCATCATCAGATTTTATCACTGAAGTCACCGGAACGCCTGAAAACCTAGGAGTCGAGGAACCAGAGGAAATAAATGTTCCTCTTATAGACACTGAAACAGTTCAAATTGTAAATATTGATGAGGAAAATTACGTCATGACATCAGATAGTGATGAAGAAGACGAAATCCTGCAAGTTTTAAATAATGACGCAGAAATGATTGGTTTTACATCATCAGACGTTACTCTGGAAGTCAATGAAACGCCTGAAACTCGTGCAGTCGAGGAACCAGAGGAAATAAACGTTCCTCCTGAGGAGAGTTCCCGCAAAAAGAAAAAGAATCGTGACAAACGAGTTAAAGTGTCTGATTCTCCAACGGCAGCTGAACAGGACGAACTGATCAACCTCTCGTTTCCTGAACTAGTAAACGAGTTCGATACAGAAAACAGGTTCAGTCTTCTGTTATCAGACATGTCGTTTCAAATAGTGGGAGAGGAAAATGTTGGCGTCAAAAAGAAAATGCGTAAAAGGAAACGACGTGACGCTGACAAGATCCCAGAATCAGCCCAGGGAATCAATTCTGAAGAAAATGATTCTTCATCACAAACTGCAGCGACACCAGAAACGTTTACATCACAGACTGGGAAAGATGATGAAATCCAGCATATTGTGAACAATTTAGAAGAAGATATCGGATGTTCATCATCAGATTTTATACCAGAAGTGACTGAAATCCCAGGAATACAAGCAAATGAGGAACCAGAGGAAATAAATGTTCCTCTAATAGACACTGAAACAATTCAAATTATAAATATTGATGAGGAGAATTACGTCATGACATCAGATAGTGATGAAGAAGACGAAATCCTGGAAGTTTTAAATAATGACGCAGAAATGATTGGTTTTACATCATCAGACGTTACTCTGGAAGTCAATGAAACGTCTGAAACTCGTGCAGTCGAGGAACCAGAGGAAATAAACGTTCCTCCTGAGGAGAGTTCCCGCAAAAAGAAAAAGAATCGTGACAAACGAGTTAAAGTGTCTGATTCTCCAACGGCAGCTGAACAGGACGAACTGATCAACCTCTCGTTTCCTGAACTAGTAAACGAGTTCGATACAGAAAACAGGTTCAGTCTTCTGTTATCAGACATGTCGTTTCAAATAGTGGGAGAGAAAAATGTTGGCGTCAAAAAGAAAATGCGTAAAAGGAAACGACGTGACGCTGACAACATCCCAGAATCAGCCCAGGGAATCAATTCCTCATCACAAACTGCATCAACGCCAGAAACGATGCAAACTGTGATCATTCATGAGGAGAATGATGTCATGGCAACAATTACTCTAAAACAGGACGAAATCCTGCATAGTGTGATTGATGATGCAGAAAATAATGGCTGTCCATCATCAGATTTTATCACTGAAGTCACTGGAACGCCTGAAAACATAAGAGTCGAGGAACCAGAGGAAATAAACGTTCCTCCTGAGGAGAGTTCCCGCAAAAAGAAAAAGAATCGTGACAAACGAGTTAAAGTGTCTGATTCTCCAACGGCAGCTGAACAGGACGAACTGATCAACCTCTCGTTTCCTGAACTAGTAAACGAGTTCGATACAGAAAACAGGTTCAGTCTTCTGTTATCAGACATGTCGTTTCAAATAGTGGGAGAGAAAAATGTTGACGTCAAAAAGAAAATGCGTAAAAGAAGAAAATGACGTGATGCTGAAAAAGCATGTGTAATCAATTCAGGAAATTATTTTTGAACTTTATTAGGATTCCTCACTGAAAAATGCATCATAAAAAATTTTAAATAATTTTTTAAAAAGGTAATTAAATTAAAAAATGAAAAAATGTAAATAAAAAATTAAAATAAAATAGAAAAAAAATTACATTAAATATAAAATAAAATAAATAAAAACAATCTAAAATAGTATAAAAAATAAAATAAAATAATATATTAAATTAAATATAATATAAATAAAATAAAATAAAATAAAATCCTCTTCGATGAATTGCCACCTTATCGTGGTGAAGGGGTTTGCGTACCTCTGTGAGCCTGACGTTTATGTAATTATGGGAGTTTCCTCTACTGGAGTCTCTCGTAGCAAACTGGTGTCAGGACAGGGGTCAGACTAAGAGCAATTCAAACACCTTAATGACAGAAAAACACTGTAGATTAGTTACTGAAACGTTATGTCAGCTTGCAAAATAAAAACCACCAAAGCATCTTAAAATCATAGAAAACATGAGCAACTGTAAAAAGATACGTTTTAAGCTGCCTTTTATAGAAAGCCTCAGAGTCCACTGATCTCTGATCAGTGATAAGGAAGGCATTGGTAACGGTACTCTCAGTCATGAGACGGGGTTCGACTCCCTGTGATGCCCTTCTGAATGAATAGAATAGAATAGAATAGAATAGAATAGACTTTATTGATCCCACAATGGGGAAATTCACTTGTCACAGCAGCACCATCACTCAAAAGGTAATTAGAAGAAAGATAAAAACAAGGATACATCTATATACACATAGGCAGTAATCTAGTATTGTAATCTTAGATCACTAAAAAAAACCACAAATAAAAGATGAAAACAAACTTGGTACCAACACTATGCAGCATACTGTAAGAGACACAGTCAACAATGTGAATCCAGTGTTGCACAAGTATAGAACACATGAATATTGCATTGGTGTTATTGTGTACCAGGATGATACCAGTACAGCTTAAACTGAGGAGTTATACACTCTTACTGCAGAGGGGATGAAGGATCTGCGATAGCGCTCAGTTTTACATCTGGGATGTCTCAGTCTACCTCTGGAGGAGCTGTCCATGATCTCCACAGTGGAGTGCAGTGGATGGGAGGGGTTTCTTAAGATGGAGGTCATCTTCCCCAGCATCCTCCTTTCACACGTCTCCTCAACTGTATCCAGTGGGCAGCCCAGAACCGAGCTAGCTTTGGTAGCTAGCTTGTTCAGTCTCTTTCTGTCTCGGTCAGAGCTGCCGACACCCCAACAGACCACAGCTGAATGAATAACAGAGCCAACAACAGAGTGATAAAAGGATTTTAGCAGCTGGGAGTTAACTCCGAAGGACCTCAGCCTCCTCATGAGATGGAGGCGGCTTTGGCCCTTCTTATACAGAGCATCTGTGTTGTGGGACCAGTTCAGTTTACTGTTGAGGTGAACACCCAGGTACTTAAAGGTGTCCACCACCTCAATGTCTGCTCCCTGGATGTTTACTGGTGAGTGAGGAGGAGTGTTTCTCTGGAAGTCAATCACCATTTCCTTTATTTTACTGGTGTTCAAGCGAAGGTAGTTACGCTCACACCAGTCCACAAAGTCCATGATGACTGACCTGTACTCCTGGTCGTTCCCCTCAGACACGCAGCCGACAATGGCCGAGTCATCTGAGAACTTCTGGAGGTGACAGCTGCTGGTGTTGTAGGTGAAGTCCGAGGTGTAGAAGGTGAAGAGAAAGGGTGAGAGTACTGTACCCTGCGGAGCTCCAGTACTGCACACAACCACCTCAGACGTACAGTTGTGCAGCCTCACGTACTGTGGCCTGTTGGTGAGGTAGTTGATGATCCATGCAGTCAGATGTTCGTCCACTCCTGCACCCCTCATCTTCTGCTGCAGTAGACACAGCTGGATGGTGTTGAAGGCACTGGAGAAGTCAAAGAACATGATCCTCACAGTGCTTTTTTGCATCTCGAGGTGATTCAGAGCCCTGTGCTGCAGGTAGATGAGGGCGTCCTCCACCCCCATGTTTGGTTTATATGCAAATTGAAGTGGGTCTATTTCTGGGCTCACCACTGAACGTAGATGGGTGAGGATGAGTCTCTCCATAGTCTTCATCAGGTGGGAGGTCAAGGCGACTGGTCTGTAGTGGTCTGGTTCCCTCGGATGTGATGTTTTGGGGACTGGAACCACACAGGAGGTCTTCCACAGGATGGGGACCTGCTCCAGTCGAAGGCTCAGGTTGAACATGTGTGCGACCACTTCACACAGCTGGTCAGCACAGTCTTTGAGCAGTAAAATGCTCGTGGTGCCTGGAGAGGCCTCAGGAACATCACAGGTCACAGTGAGAGGAGTGGTGCCAGTGGGTCTGCTGACGGGGACCAGAACCGGGCCAATGAGCTTAACCTGTTTTTTAACAGATTCGACTCCACTCCCCCCACTGCTGCAACAGGTACCACCAACACCACCCCCCCCAACCACCTCCAGTCAGCCAGCCAACCCCCCACCTCCCAACTTCACACCATTCATCAGCTTCTCCCCCCTCCACCAACTCTCATCAGCAACAAGCCCCCCCTCACTACCCCCTCTCAGTTACATCGGACCAGGTGAGGAGAGAATTGAGGCGGCTTAAGAGCAGAAAATCAGCAGGTCCTGATGGAATCAGCCCCAGACTGACAATGGACAGACATGTCAAGACCTCGTCATGCCTGACACCTGTCAGCTGTGCATGCTGAGTTCCTCGCCTGCTGCTGGGTGGACTCCAGCCTCAGAGCGGTTAAAAGACTTCTTCATTCACCTCATGTCGCTCAGTCATAGATCTGTTTGTTTCAAGGGTTCCTGATCTGTATAAGCCCATCAGTCCTAACGATCTTCCTTGTGCTCCCAAACCATTGTCATTGCAGAGGTCAGGATGCCGGCTGCTAAACTGAGATGGAGGGACGCTGCCTTGAATTCCGTTTTCCTGACAGAGCTTTTGGGCTAGGTCAAAGACGAGATGGTCGGCAGAGAAACACCTCAGACCCTTGATGACACCATCAAGTTGGCGTGGGAGATTGACAGGGTGACGAATCGACTCAGACTTCCAGATCGATCTGCACCACATCGGTTCACCCCACCTTGTCCACCGAACATGACGAGCCTAGGCAGCACAGGACGAGTTTATATGGAGTGGGCGGGACTTAAGACTGGTTTAATCTGGATTTGCTTCTATATAAACAAACAGCTTTTGTCTAAGAACAATTGTCACTACGCTTGCATTTAAACTATTTCACACAAATGTTCTGATCTGATCGTTTCCCCACAGATTTTAACCAGCTAGCAAGGAGGAGGTTTTCTCTTATCTAGCATTAATTTTTAAAGCCAGATATGCAAAATGAAGAGGAGATTGCACGATTACAGAACAGATGCATCCTCAGGATGCTGCACACACAAGACCTCAGTGGAAACACATTTAACATGTGCTATTGCTGCCTGCTGCTAACTCATCTCTGCTGTGTTTTCATTCAACTCAAAGTCCCACCTCCAGCTATTTTACAAAGAGCAATTGTGGAAAATTGGAGTCAGACCTTTTTTTTTTAGAATAAAACACCCCTTCATTTAATCCAGCAAGCGTTTTCGCTGGTTATTATTCAGCTAATGAGTCTAGCAGCAGAAATCTGAGGTGAAAACAAGACTTTTAATGTGAGAAAATAAATCATCTCAGAGGTTGGTGAGACACAAAGAGCATCTCCAGGAGGATGCTGACTAGAAGAGCAGAAACGAGGGCAACGTCAGCCTGAAACAGACAGAAAGTTACAGAAAAGTGTGTTCAAAAACAATGAGGGGCTAAGAATGCAACAAATGTAAGGCTCAAGGGTGCTGACGCTGAATACTGTAGTTAGAAAACCAGATGTTGGAGATGGAGACACAACTGGTAAAATGGTGTGTTTGTTTCTTTGCTCCAGCACACATCTCAGTATTTAAGTAATTTACGATGGAGAATGATTTCAAATGTCTAACTGGATCGTTTTTCTGCTTCCTCGTGGTTTTTCATTCCTTGCCATATTTTTGCAGATGTATTTTTATTTTTTGCAAAGCTCCTGACTTTGAATAAAGTCAGGTTTTTCCCATTTGGAGACAATAACTGTGTCCTGTGGTATTATTGTTTTTATTATAGCCAGTATTTACCTCTGCTATAAACATCATGAGTTGTGTTCCTTATGTGCTCCTTTGACCTTAGTTAACTACAATATGCTTTTAAGTGTTTATTGTAGACTTATTATTCATCTCATAAGCTCCCCTGATTAACACGTATCACTCTGATGTCTCTAACATGACTATAATAAATTAATATCAATCTGAATCTCTGTCTCAAATAAAAGAGTTTATGTTTCTTAGCTGTCCGTTTTGTTAGACATGATGGGATGGATGAGAACTGGACCAACAGATCAAGGTGTCAACTTCAGTAATAAGGGCATTGCTCTCATTCAGGTGGACTGAGGGGGGAAACGGCTCTTTGGGATGTAAAGGTTGCCCTTTAAAGGATCTAAGACATAACCTGGATTAGACAAAGAACTTGGTTGAGGGATTAAATCATCTCTGGCCTGAGAACACCTACAGGATCCCCCAGGAGGAGAGACCACAAGTCAACCTTGACCATGTAGAAAACATGGATGGATGGATGGATGGATGGATGGATGGATGGATGGATGGATGGATGGATGGATGGATGGATGGATGGATGGATGGATGGATGGATGGATGGATGGATGGATGGATTTGAGAACAGAGCTTCTTGACTAAATTATCCATGGTAGGGTCACCTCAGGTCACCTTTTACAATATATGTCTTTATGTGGGTTGTCCCATTTTATGGACAGAATTTCTAGATGCAGCCAAGGTGTTGAGGGGATCTGTTTTGGTGGCCTGATGATTGAGTCTCTGCTTGTTGCAGATGATGTGGTCCTGTTGGCGTCATCAAACCGTGATCTTCAGCTTTCACTGGAGCGTTTCACAGCCAAGTGTGAAGCAGCTGGGATGAGAATCAGCTCCTCTAAATCCGAGACCATGGCCTTGAGTTGGAAAAGGGTAGAATGCCTTCTCCAGGTCAGGAATGAGGTCCTGCCTCAAGTGGAGAAGTTTAAGTATCTCTGGGTCTTGTTCACGAGTGGGGGAAAGGTGGAGCACGAGATCAATAGGTGGATTGGTGCTGCATCTGCAGTGATGCGGGCGTTGTACCGGTCTGTTGTGGTGAAGAGAGAGCTGAGCCGGAAGGCAAAGCTCTCGATTTACCGGTGGATCTACGTTCCAACACTCACGTATGGTCACGAGCTTTGGGTAGTGACCAAAAGAATGAGATTGTGGATTTAAGTGGCCGAAAAAGAGTTTTCTTCAAAGGGTGTCGGGGCTCTCCCTTAGAGATAGGGTGAGAAGCTTGGTTATCCGGGAGGGGCTCGCTGCTCACCGTCATCAAGAGGATGCCTCCTGGATGCCTCCCTGGTGAGCTTTTCAAGGCACATCCAGGAGACCTAAAGGAAGACCCAGGACACGCTGGAGGGACTATGTCTCTCGGCTGGCCAGGGAACGCCCTGGGATTCCCCCGGAGGAGCTGGCCCAAGTGAAAAAGGAGAGGGAAGTCTGGGCATCCTTTCTTAGGTTACTGCCCCCGTGACCCGACCCCGGATAAGCGAATGAAACTGGATGGATGAAGGAACATCTTTACCCATACCTGTGTTTACACCATCACAACTATCCTAGAATCAGATTCTCAAATGTTCTTTTCTACTTGTTGTTCCAGATTTGACCAAGCCCTATTTCTCGCAGCACCCTCCGTAGGCTATCACAACTTCCATCTTGGAGGATGAAGCCCATCCACATCCAGTTTTTCATGTACACTAACATCCCTGCTCTCGGTCCTCTTGATAGGATCGTAATCATCATCATTAAGGGATCCTGTTTTGTTGCTCTTGAGAACAACAATGAGCTGAAGGTTGGTTTTTGGAGATTTCCTTCTGGAAACTTAAGTAGCTCTGTGAGGTTAACTCCCATTTCCCTCTCATTTACTACAGCCGAGATCCATCAACCCCCCCCCCCCCCCCCCCCCCCCACCCCCCCCCCCCCCCCCCCCCCCCCCCCCATGTACCCCCTCCTTTCTGCCCTGTGGACGCTGGTGGAGTCGGGCCATTGGAGTTAAACCTAGGTTTTATTTTGCTTCCTCTCTTCATCCAGCTGGGTTAGCATTAATCACACCACCATCAGACTCGTTTCACATGATGACAGGATGTGTTCTAAATTTGCTCACACCGAACAGCTGGAGTATTTAGTTAATACCGATACGTGCGTCCTATAGGGAAATTTTCTCTCATGTCTGTAAAAGGAAATTAGCTCAGAAACGTTCAGCCTCCTCATTTCCTGTTGTTGAGGAATCTACCGTTGCCATGGCAGCGGACACAACCATCCTGACAAACAACCAGTTGCTAAGGAAATGGCAGCTTATGGCTGTGTTTATTTTGACTTTTTTTTCTTCTTTCCCACTAAATAGTTGAGCCTGTGCCAGAACCCAGCACTAAATGGGCCCTAATGATGATGGTTTACTGTAGCTCAGTGGGTTTTTATGGATGTTTTAAATTTTCACTGTCTAAATGGTTCTTTTTGTTGGTCTGTAGTCATGTTTTATCCTAGTCCTTGAGATTTCCCGTGCAGATTCAAATACTTGAAGAGCAGTTGCACATGCATATGTGTGAATGTGCATTTGTGTGTGTCTATGTGCAAGGGTGTGTTTGTTCTGACTGAGTGCCCAAGGCTGGAAAAGGACCCAAGAAAAACAACGTCTGAACTTATCTTCCATTTCTGACTTCTTGCAGGGAGTGTAGTGTGGAATATTTGGGTGACATTTTTTAGCCGTGAGAAAAAAAGTATTCTTATATGTGTTTGGGGGAGGCTGGTTCAAGTCTGGAACATGCAACTTAATCTGTGCATCGTGTTCCAAAAGCAAGACAACGCAAAATACAATAAAGGCTCATTTTGATGGATTCAGATCTTAATAGGTCGGTCTGATGTTGAAAATGTATGCATTCTTTTGTAGCAGCTGTTGTTTATCTTTTTCATCCTGCATGCTAGCTCGTCATGCTTTGCTGCAGACAAAGTATTCAGTTAGCATTATTGCTTTTGCACATTTGAACTAGCGCTTTGGCTAAACAGAAATACATGAAGATTACAATATTTGGTCAAATTTAAAGGGGACATATTTTGCAAAACTCACCTTTTGGGTCTCTACTGCCTCTATAAACACTCCAAACATGAAAAAAACAGTCCATCTGTTTTCTGTCAGTGTTTAGTTTTATCGGAGCTTCTCAGCTTATAGCAGCCTGTGCGTGGGATCAGTGGGCGTGGCCAGCTTGAGCTTGTATTAAAGTGACAGAGCCCTGAAACGGCTAATTCTGGAAGGTACTGAAAGTGTCAAGAATAAAATGACTGAAATCACTTTATGTGAGAGGGATTTAGTGCAAAGAACTTCATGAACACGTTTTGCATCAACCATTAAACTAATATGTTCCCTTTAAAATACTTAATCAACAATTTAGCCAAATTCATTGCATCTCTCTGTGAATCACACAGGACTTTTCTTATCTTCTCTTGATTATCATTACAGAGCTGACTGACACTGCAGTCTGACTACAGAGCAGAACCAATCATGTTTGATGTCTTTGATGTTGGGATAAAACCAGAAGCCATTATTCAACCCGCCAACCACAGCAAAGTGCAGATGTTCTTGTGTTTCTCCGTTCAGGTTGTATATAAGATGAGGGTGAGGTAATGGAGGCATCAGGGGCAAAAGGAGATAAAGAATAAAAACGGTGATGATGTCTTTGTGTTTGGGAATAAATAGTTTTTGTAAGGATAGGTGTGTGTGTGTGTGGGGGGGGGGGTGTCAGTAGATTTTCTGATTATTGGGGGGTCAAAAGAACATGACAACCGGTGAATTCTGGGTGATCTGTGTGCACAGCTGGGTACTTAAAGGAGTGGTCTAAGGTGTGGTCCGTGGGCCATCTTCAGCCCTCAAAACGATTCAGTACAGAAATTTCAAAATGGTTTAATTCTGGCTCATCAGCACAGAAGGCTGAAAATGATGAACATTCACAAAGAAAAAAAAAAACAAAGACAAGATTTTTGGTGACACAAAGCTGGATAGAAGAAATTCAGACAAAAATCTCATTAAAATGGAAAAGATTGGTATAATAAAAAGCATTCGTCTTTTATTATGCATATTTATTTTTCATTTTATAGTAAATATAAAATAAAACTTCTACTGAATTTTCCTAAAAAGCAGATTTATGCTAGCCTAGAAATCTAGACAGTCAGTTTCCGAAGCAAAATGATTTTGTTCTGCATGTCGGTCTAGGCACACTCCACTGGAACCTCTGCAGCTCCAGCCAATCTGGTGGCTGGCCAATCACAGCACTCTATCTCTTTGATGGGCCAATCACAGCGCTCTATTGGTTTGGTGGGTGCTATGATGCGATGGAGCGGAACAAGATGGCGGCAGCTCGTTTCAAATGGCTTTGTCATCAACTTTGGTCTATTTAGACTTGGGCTCCTCTTTAAATCAAGAGCATGATTAACAAAATTTGTTCAAATAATCACGTTTTATGCCTTCGCTACTAAAATATGAAACTGAAAACATCTACATTAACATCAGAAGGTTTCTAGGTGTGAGAACCTGCAGCTCATCCCTTCATGACTCAGACATTGGACACCATTTCTTCCTCCAACTGGCTTCTTCTGCTTCTCAACACCACCCCCCGGTCCTCCGAGTCCTCATCTGTCAGATCTGTAGAGAAAGTTTTTCCCTCATTCCTTGTTTTCCTAAAATCAGATCTTGTTTGCTTGTGTTGTTCCCTCCGTGGGCTCTGATCCATCATTGTATCTAATTACACTGCTGCTCACATAAACTCAACAGAACCCTGATGGAAATCAAACAAGCAGATTGCTCTGAGACCTCCGACGAGAAATTAATTGGGCTCATTTTGTTTGCTCTGCGAGTCGTTTTGGAATGTTTCCATGGGTCATTAATTGTCCAGTAAACTAGAAGATCGGTCTCATTTTCCTCTTCATTTTCTTATTAATCCAGGTCTTATTAAAGGTCAAACGTTTTTCCTCCTGCCAGGAGCTCCCGTTGGTGCATAATGTTTAACACGGATCGTATAAATTTACTGTGTTAAATGTTTCTGCTCACTTTACATGTGTTCGCAAGATGTGAGTGAAATATACAGTCCTACTGTAGCCCAGATGGGACAAACCAAACTCTGGCAGCTGATTGGCCTTTGCTAAAAGAACGTAGCCTTTGTCTCTATTTCTGTTGTTGAAAACTGAAGATATTATATCTGTGCACTCAGGACATGTAGCTGGACGTCCCACCTACTCACCTTGTGGTCTTTATTAAGCATGAAATAACTAATTACAACTAAAGGCTTTAGTAAAGTTGAATACACGAATAAAGAGCAGCAAGGTTAAAATTATGTGAATCAACATAAGCTGGAAAAATTTATCTGAGGTATATTTTTAAGTTTTAACCAGGACAATGTCCCTTTGTTCCACATAGAGGGGGCGGAGCTTAAAATATACACTGCAACCAGCCACAAGGGGGTGCTTGTTTTGTTTTGGCCTTAACTTCCAGTTCACTTTGGCTGTCTTTTTATGCTGATGACTACGTCCTACAGAGGACTTTTTTATAATTTGCATATTCAATTTGTAAATTGTGAAAGATATTCATCTTACTATTAAAGTAAAAAGAACGTAAAGTAACCCAGAGGGGTTTGAATGAAGGCAACTGGACTTCTTTGGTTTCTTGAAGTTGTTTCGCTTCTCGAATGAGAAGATGACTGAGAACCTTCACCAGTAATTCAAACATTCATTTATTATTTTACCAGTTTTTTCTCATGACATAAAATAGACTAAACCTTGCTAAGTTGTTGATAAGCAGTATAGGTAAACAGGTTTTGTATTTTGCCAACGGAAAGTTTATTCATTTGAATTTTTGCAACATAGTAGCCTCCTAATGAATGGTTGGACATATGTAAACTAGGTCACTGTTGAGCAGTGAGTCAGAAATAAATGTCAGTGTAGGGCTGGGTGATATGGCCTAAAATCAATATCACGGTATATTGAGGAGTTCACCTCGATAACGATAAATGGACGATAACTACGTGTATGCGCAAAAACAAAAGTTGTCCACTAGATGGGGCTGTCACAAGTATTACATTGAGTTATGTTGTCATGTGACTCGAGGTGGTACAGCTTCTTAAAGGGACATGAACGTCGCCAACCTACACACATCTTATCATTTTTTTATTACCATATTTATTGACATGGAAAAACTATATTGATAAAAGTCAGAAATTTCGACAACGATAAATTTTCTATTTATTGCCCAGCCCTATGTCAGTGTTAAAGGCTTTTATCCATAATAATTCAGATTAGCCACATTGAATCAGATCATGGAGAATGTGATCTAATGACCAGAAAAAAATCCTGCATGAAACTGTAAAGTGAAGCTCCTAGTCGTACGTCTCCATGTTGCAGAGGATCTGTGTGCACTTGATCAGTGATGTAGAATATCAAACGTCCATGTTGATATTGTCTAATTTAAAGGAACACAACTAAGATGTAATTACAAGACAGCAAAGAGCTGACCTCACTGGTTGGAGTAAAATCTGAGCAGAGCAACTCCCTCAACCTGCAACCCAGAAACACCACCCCTCCACCCGCCCACCTGGGTGGCTGGGAGAGGTTTCCTTAATGATTAATCTGTGGCGTCTCTGCCTGCCATCACAGAGAATTATACAGAGATATTCTGATTCCAAGGATTTTGGAGTCTTCTCAGTGAATCAGTCAGGTAAATCTGACACGGGGATGATCACGTAGACGTTCCCACCATAAAAGCCCAGAATTTCCTCTGCTGCAGATGGAATCAGTCACACTGTTAGCATGGATGAAGGATATTATCTGCGTTTCTGTGTTTTTGGCTCAGTGGTGGCTGCTGTTCACGTTTATAAATGTTATTTTTTTTCCCAATGAGACATTTGTTGGCCGATTCTTATGAATCAGTGTTTTCTACCTGACATGTGCTGTTACACAGACAAACATCACTTATGTCTTTGTTTAAAGCGTGGCCTCCATGTCCTGATTTGCTCTGACCATTGATGAAATGCACCAACAAAAACATCCATCTTCTGTCATACAATCAAACATGTTTCTGTTTGGTTGCTATGGATATTTCATTGCTTTAATCTATCCTCAGTCATTCAGCTGCAGTCGACAGGAAAACACCTTGAAGGTGTGTCTGTGTGTGAAACATCTGTTAAAGGTAACCATAACAAACCTCCTCCACACACTTAACCACCACTTCCTAAATCTACTGATCAGGTTAAAAGTCACTCTGGAGTTAGGCGTGATCTGTTTGCTCTGTATTGATTACAGCCAGAGGCCAGAGTCATAAAAGAGAGCGACATGACATCATCGTTATCATTATGCAATCACAAGCAACGTGCAAGGCTGATTTACCTCAAAACAACAAGTTAGCCTCTGGCATGTTGGGTTCAGTCCAGCTACTTTTAAATGATTGATTAAATGAGTTGTTTGAAGGCATGGTTGGAGATGTTTCTCTGAAGCTTTTTTTGCCATTTTGCTTGAAATGCTCTTCACACACCGATAACATTCAATAAATTAAACATTTTGTCAAAAATTAAATCATTTTAATCCCCTCTGAAATGTACAATCCTGGAAAAAAATCATCCAATCATTGTGAACGTCCCGCTCTTAATGATTGGATCATAACCCATCCATCAAACTTCTCCTCTAAACATCCCCCCTCTCTGAGAATTCCCCTCATGGATTGCGTGTTGTCGGCTTTGAGCAGCTGAACAGGAAGTGATGCCAGAGCTGGACTGGCAGAATGTCCCATTCTGTTTGCAAATTTCAGTTAAGGAGTTTGTTTTACATGTTCTGTTTAGAGTCCGGTTCTACTACTGTTGGGAAACGTTTAGGAGACGGACCTGTTGTCTGAGAATGCAGCTGAAGCAAATGGGAAGAGGGTTCGGTTCAGAGTGGCTTTTAGAAGTTTTGACCTGTTGTTGCAGCAAGTCCAGTCAGCAGAGCTGTGTGTTGCAAGCCAGTGTTGTACCATTTTCTGAAATCAGCAGATTCTATGACTCTATGTATGACCTGGAGAAAGGCGGTTGGACCTTAGAATTGTTATTTTTCAAAAGTAGCTTGCAATAATACATAGTCCTCCTTTAAGTCTAAATGGAAATAGGAAAAGTCAGTTGAAGTGCTCGGAGAAAATCTAAACATGCAAATGTTCCCGCTCTGAGTCGACCCCAGGACCTGCAGGGCAACACTGGTAACCAACCGCTCCGCTGTGCTGCCTGTGATTAATGACTTCTATTAGTAAAAAATGTATCTGCTTTCCTCAAACACAACAACAACCATTCAGAGTGGTCCAAATGTAACCCCAGAATGACCCGAATCTTTACACTTTGCCTTGAATTAATAAATCACATCAGGAAAGAAAAGAACTAAGAACCTCATCAGACTTGTAGCTACTAGAAATACATTTTCCTTGCATGTCTTTGTTTTCTACAGACTGGATCATTTTTAATGGGTGTGTTAAATAAAGGCAAATAGAAAGTGTTTTGGTGTCTTAAGCGTGTGTCTATCTAACAGAGCTAGAGATCAGATCCCACTCAACAACCGGTTAGTGCGGTTTGTGACACGCTAGTCACGCCACAAGTCTTTATGAAGAACGGCGTTGGTGTTTAACCACTGCTGACTGTGTTTACTTTGCCTGGTTTGTTGTTTTCATCACATCAGTTAACATTCTGTTCAGAGAAGGATAGATGTCACACATGAAATGAACTATAACAAAAACACCCAGGAGGTCCGTTTATCAGAGAATGACAAATGTGTGCTTGTACTGATAATCATTGTTCACACATCATCACATGAATGATCTGAAATACATACAACATAAGCTTTTAATTTGCAGACTGAAAAATAGATAAACCAAAGCGTAACTATTGAGCGTTTAGAAATTAAAGCTTCAATTCTAATAAAATGATGAATTTAAGGAATATCCTAATTCCCATCAGAACTCTGGCAGCATGATTTGGTGTCAGCTGGAGGTCTTCAACTGAATTCTTTGAACATCCTGATACTTGAAAATCAAAGCAATCAATCCTGGGAGTAATAATTTATTTTAGTGATATTACACAGATGGATGAAGACAATCCTGTTTATTAGAGTTGAAGGTCTAAAGTAACATTATGATATAAAATAATGAAATTAAAGATTTTTTATTTCAAAACTGAACTTTTTTTGTCTAATGTTATTATAACAACTAAATAATAATCTGTTTGATTCAAATTTGCAATGTAATAAAGAAATAAAATTGGCCCTTGCCACTTGTAACTCCTCCACCAGAGGGCAGTAGACATGTATTAGATTAGATCTGGTTGTTTTATTTTATGAAAGTAATCCTAATCCTCCATCTGGATGACAAAAGTCTACAAAATGTTAGTCTGTAATGTGCTCAAATCCAAAAATCGCAACCTCTTTCTTGTCTAGTATTTAAAAACAGAAAAATCTGATTCATCTTTTGTTTTGTCTTTATGATTGTAGTCTGACAAAATGATTGGATTAATCAGGCTTAATCGATAAATGCAACCAAATATCATCACTCAGACAATCCTGTAGAATTTGATTCTAAGGGAAGCATATATAAAGTAAAGAGTTTTGGTCTAAGTACTGAACCCTGAGGAACTCCATGACCAAATCTGGTGAAAGAAGAAGTTCATTATTAACATGATCAAACTGGATGGTGGAGGGACTCTACACAGGGTCTCCAGTTCATCACAAGGACACACAGAGACAACCAACCATCTATACCCATTCTCCCATCCAGCCACCTCCCTCCCAATCATGGTCCTTCTTTACTCTTGTAAATTTCCAGGACATCTGTCTCATTCAGAAAAACATGAAACCAACTTCCTGCCCTGTTGATTTTCTCCCAACCACTTTGCTTCTTAAGGTCTTTGACCAAATTGGCCCATGCATTGTGGATTTTATTAACCTATCTCTCCAATCTGGCTCTGTACCTTCTGTTTTCAAACATGCTGTTGTTGAACCGATCCTGAAAAAACCCAGTTTGGACTCCTCTCAGCCTGATAATTACAGACCCATTTCTAAATTGCCCTTTATCTCTAAAATCTTAGAAAAAGTCATGGCCGATCAACTGATTACTTTTCTGGAAATTCACAGCAACTTTGATAAATTCCAATCTGGTTTTCTTAAAAATCACTCAACAGAAACAGCTTTGCTTAAAGTTTCCAGTGACATCATGATGGCTGCAGACAACGGGGAATTTACAGTCTTAGTGTTGTTGGATCTTTCTGCAGTTTTTGACACTGTTGATCACAGCACCTTAATTAACAGACTTCATGACTCGTTGGGAATCTCTGGAACCGTTCTAGACTGGTTCAGATCGTACCTTTCTAACAGAAGTTTCAGTGTCTGTATAAACCAAATCATGCCAGATTCCACAAACCTGCTCTGTGGGGTACCCCAAGGCTCTGTTTTAGGTACACTCCTGTTTTTATTATATATACACCCTCTTGGACAGATAATTGATGCTTTTCAAAATGTCTCTTATCACCTATATGCAGATGACATTCAGCTGTACTGCTCCTTTAAGGATTCTGAGTTCTATAAACTGGCTGAACTACTAGAGTGTCTATCAGCGATCACTAGTTGGCTAGAAGATAACTTCTTTCAGTTAAACTCTGAAAAGACTGAATGTCTGATCATTGCCCCTGAGAGCATGACTCCTCTGATTAGTCAACAACTTGGTCATTTAGCTTCTGCTGTCAAGTCAAACATGAGAAATTTGGGTGTTGTCTTTGACCAATCAATGTCTCTTGAAGGCCACTCAAAAACACTGGTCAGAAACTGTTTTTATCATTTGAGAAATATCTCCAAACTGCGAAGGTTGGTGTCAAAACATGAACTTGAAATGGTTCTCCATGCCTTTATCTCCTCCCGTCTAGATTACTGTAACACCTAGGGACAATTTAGAGCTGCCAATTAAACCTGAAAACATGCACATGTTTGGTCTATGGGAGGTAACTCAATGCAGAAAGGCTGCAGCTAGGATTCAAACCTGCAATTTTCTGACTTGGAGGCGACTGTGCTACTGCACCATCCTCCAGACTCAAACTGAAACCAACATGAACCACATTTGCGTTGCTCCTTTCATCCCAAAATCATGTTTTAACAGAACAAGAACAGATCATTTAACCTGATGTTTTTACTTCATCTCCTTTTATAGAAAATAGTATTTGCCTTCATAAAAGAAGCTATTTAAATTATAATTTTACTCAGAGAAAAAGCCAAGTTTATTTTATTATGACTTATCATGTAGGGTTTTTTTTGCGCGCTGACCCATCCCAGCCTCTCCACCCACTGTGACAAAAAAAAGAGACAGTTTGCGCAAAACTATTTCCTCGGCGCTATAAATACAGGAGGAGCGCACATCTGCACACACAGCGAGGCGTGGTCAGTCCGACTTAACAGGTGGGGCTGCGTCCGCACTAACAGTTGTCGTTCTACCTCCGCAGAGGGACTAGTTTCTCATCTCCACCACAGCGCCAGCAGCAACATGCCGAAGTGCCCCAAGTGTCAGAAGGAGGTTTACTTCGGTAAGTTTTATTTATTTCTGCAAACTCTCTACAAGCACGTCAGCATTTCCTGGTTTTGAGTTTTCTGTTAAAACGAGGAAACAGGAAGCTGAATTTAACCAGCCTGTAAAGTTTGAAGAGGAATATGAAAAGAAGTGTAAACATTAAAAACGTGTTCATTTTTTAAATGCTCTGAACTGCAGCTGATAAAAATAATAAATGAAATAAAATAAGAAAAAGAGGGAAATGTTTTTATTAATGGTTGCATTGATTATAGATTTGACTTATGGTTGATTTAATTACAGTTTTTGCATTGATGCAGAAAGGGGAAGTTGTGGTCTCCTGGGGTTACATTTATTTTAATGTGCAATTCCATACCTTACTACTATAAAGGGAGAAATAAGAAGAGAGCAGCAGATTATGTAAAGTGCATGCATCATTTCTGCAGATGACTTCCCTGCAGACTCCAAAGGTCGCTGCTCTCTTCAGCTTTTGTGTATTCAGAAAACTTTGAGATCTTTGCTCCCATCAGGAGCTGATTTGTCCTCCTTGTTGAGTCATGAGCTCCATGACTGATGACCAAACTGAGCAGAGGAAGCAGGTTTCTTCTCTGCTGAAATCCTCCTTTCCCATTCATCTCATGTGGATGCCATCCCACTCATTTAGACAGAAATGTATCTGCATCTCAGTGTTGCAGCAGATTTCTCTTTTCCAGAGAAATCCTGAACCAAAACACAAAGCTAGAGCTTTGGACTGTCAGTCAGATTAGTGGACCGTGTTATAGGAGCCTGTTTTTCCACTTTCATGGATAAAGTTTCTGGCTAGTACAATCATGCCAATTAGCTACTGTCAAAACAATCCATTAAGCTTTTTTTTCAGGGGAAGCTCTGTGGCAGAAAAGCAAAACTTTTCAGGTTGCATCATTATCTTGAAGTGTCCACATCAATTTCCCACTTTGCTCTCACCCTCTTCCCATACGTGCTGCTGGTCTGATTTAATGTTGCTAGGCTCTCAGATGGAAACACTCAGGCTACCGCTGCCTGTGTGAAGGATGGAGGTCCAACAACAGTAGAAAAACGTTTCCCTCATGCTGGAAACTCTACAGACAGTTGTGCTTTGTGCAGCGAGACCACAGCCGAGGGAAATATTTTAGTTTAGTGAAGGCAACAATAGAAGCACTGTCCTGCAAAACCACAAACTGGCTCTTCTATGAGTTCCCACAAAAGACTTCTTATGGATATCTTTAATATCTCAGAATCTCAAGTGCACCAGATTTAAAGTAAATAAAGAAATATCATATTCACTTGATTATAATGCATAATATGCATGCTTTTCTGGATTATTTTTATATTTCTATGCATGTCCCAGTGTCTTTAACGGCCTCCATTCAGTGTTTTTCCAGTCGGATATGCGTTTGTGTACACTGGACTGTTTCCACAGCGTTCCACACATCAAGAGTTGAAGCAGAGAGCAGATGAGATAACTCCTCTGTCATCATTCACGCTGCATTTGTTGTTGCACCGCCAGGTGGAAACACCAAATAAAGCTTCTAAGCTGAGGAGAATGGCCTGGCTCTGCTGTTTACCCAGTCCTAGTTTGTTGTTTAGGGGTCGGACATTCAGCTGTGATGTTTTGGTAACTCTGATCCAAAAGGATGACCCACCCTTGCACTTAATTCACTATTTCCTGTCTATTTGGGCTATTTTTGGAGGCCATTAACTCCATCATGTCACCCATCTGCATCTCTTTTTTTACTGTTACACCAATCATGTTAGAATATGCAACAAGTTCAGATTAAGATCTCTTTATTTTCAGCATTTCCTGTGTTTATTTAAGATGCCGTCCTCTCTGAACTTGGCTACAAGCTGCCTCAGAATCCCTCTAGTGCAGATTTTTATTTTTATTTTTTCAAAAAGGTCAACTTTTCAGTCAGAGTCCTTCATGATGGGTGTTTGCTTCGATCGACCCAAACAGATAAAGACGTATTTATCAGAGTTTATGAGGCAGGAGGAGGACACATTCCTCAGAGACACTCTGTCCTTTCCCCCCTCTCTAGTGCCACGCCCTACAATGTTCTGCAGTGGTTCTCTGTGGTGTAACAGTGATGGTGATTAAAATTCACAAATTGATGACTTCATGTGCCCTGCAGTGTGACTCTCTGACTCCCATCACCCATCCAGACAACAGTATCTGTCTTTGTGGCAGCGGTTTGAGGGGTTTAAACATTCTTCTGCTTTTTGTGTATTCTGCAGCTGAGAAGGTGACATCACTGGGGAAGGACTGGCACAGACCATGTCTGAAGTGTGCAAAGTGCAACAAGACACTGACTCCTGGCTCACACGCAGAGGTAAAACATCTGAACTGCATGGCATGAACGTATCCTGTTACACGGCTTTAATCATTTATTTTAATTTCAATTTGTGTCTAAAGCCAAAATTATTTCCAAACAAACTTTGACTCTTTCAGCATGATGGCTCTCCATACTGTAACAGTCCCTGCTATGGCGTGTTGTTTGGACCAAAGGGTGAGTCAGAAATCTTCAAATAATTCATATCACACCATCACAACAACACATGTCAGATTTAAACATAAAAAGTCCATAAATGTCTGAAACATCCCCACAGGGGTCAGTCATAAGTGAAGAGGAGGGATATTCAGGTTTTGTACAACGGCTTGTTATTTGGGGTGATTCTTATTGGCTCAGTCGTCACTTGAGACAACATTTGTGATATTTATCACCTTTAAGTAAAACATTTCCTGTCACATTTCATCTTCATGAATGTTACTTTAAAATCAAATTCCCACATTTGTTCTTGCCTTTCAGGATTCGGACGTGGCGGAACTGAAAGCCACGCCTACAAATAAACAGGTACGATTCACACGTTCATTCGTGCATTTGCGTTTTCATCCAAATACATTTTATTTGCATGAACAGAAACTTTGAGACTGAGTCCATTCATACATTTCAGATCATTTGTCACGCATTTCTTTTTTTTTCATTGGCAGGGTCAGGCCCCCGCAGTGAAAACTCCCTGGAAATAAGATTGAAGAAACCAAACCTAACATTTAAAACTTGTAGACAATTTGTGCTTTAAGTTAGAGAAAACACGTCCATGTACTTTTATTCTATTAATCTTGGACTGCTTTATTTTATTGTTTTATTTTATTTTTAATTTTGCATTCCCAAGTAGCCATAAGGAGCTAACATGCTATCTAAATAAACAATTAGTAAAATCTGAGTTTTTGAGTGCTTTGTTTTGCAAAAATGTAAATAGAGACTATTGTGTTCATTTAAACTCCGACTGGAATATATTTTCATGAAATATAACCATAATGAATTCTTTTCATGCTTTATTTAAAAAGTTATGAAGAGTTTCAGTAGCTCTAAGGTCGTAAAACAGTTTCAGCTCAGAAGGCAATAAAAGTCCCATGATCCTGATCTGATAACAAGCACTTATCTCATAAAGAGTCATTAAAATGTTTTTCTGACTCCAAAGTGTAAAAATGCATATTGAAAATGTTTCTAAAAACGTGCATACAGCTGCAGATGCATTGTGGGTAATGGCACAACCTCAGAGCAGCTGAGGCCACCCCGACTCTCTGCTGATCCACCAGATGCTTCCCCTTTCATCGTCCTGATCTCCGTCTGCAGCTATTTGCTCGCTGTGCCCTGCCCCTGTCATCTTTGTCCAGCGGTTGGTATGGTAACCAACCTAAACAAGCCCCAACAGCGAGCCAGTTTGTCAGTCATGCTCTCCTGTGCAACAAAGATGCTTCCTGTGACAGAAAGAAAAATGCTCAACAACAATGAGGCGACGGATAAAAACATGCAGAGGGTGTTTTAGAGGGAATGCATCTTTCAGCTTCTTCTGGAAACAATCAGTGAAATCTAATTAGGTTTTATGTGAGAGAGGTGCGGTCACAGTGCGCCTTCACCCATTTCTACGTCTGCATGTTTGGTTCCTAAAGCATAAAAACATACCTCTTCTGTTTAGACACGAGTGTTCCTCTGATCATGAATATTCCAATGAAAGCAGGAAATCCCACACCTAGATGTTTGTGTGAGCCCACAGCATCACAGTTTGATCCTGGAGATTCTGAAGTTTCAAATGTAAACACACGAGCTTACACGACGAAGCACAACAAACACAGTGAGTGAAGAAGAGTCAGGCGCCAGCTATATGTCTGGCTCCTCACGGCCTGATTCATGATCTCAAAGCCAAAAGGGTGAGAGGACAACTTCCAGAGACTAAATCAACGACGCAGAACCAACGTTCATAAAATCACTCCCTTCTGTTTCACTTGCAGTAAAGGAAAATAAATAAGACCTTCTGCGTCAGCATGATTCAGAACCCTTTAGTCGTGTTATTCACAAACACACAGGAGCCAGAGTCCAGGAAACACTAACAGGAGTGAGTTTAAATTACAGGATAGTAAATATAAATAAAGCTCATTTTATGAGAAAATAGATTTAATTAGATTTAACAGGAATTTGTACCTAACAGAATAAGAAAATTAGAGTAAGTTTAATTACAGAGGTTAGTTTCAAGTCCCTGACTTTAGTGACTCCTAGAGGAATTTTAAAAGCTACACACCTTCATTGTACATTCAGGTACATTCTTGAAACTTAAATAACATTTTTTTGCATTCCTCGCTGCAGCCTGTGGCTCACACATGGAGGAATCCATCTTGGCCTGACAGCGTTGCATCAGGACCTTCAGTGTTATAAGAGATTGATCATTTTAGATTAATATATATAAATATCGTCCATGGCCAGCTCTAATTGGATTTTATTTTCTCTGCTTGGTGGGTAAAACATTTCAGATTAACCATTAACCCATGTGATTGTGGGTAAATACCTCCACATCGTGTGACACCATCCTGAGGTACCACGATGGCCGTGTTGGTCATTTACATCCATGTGACCTCAGTAAGCAGAAGAGGTTAAACGTGTTCAACCAGTCAAAGAAAAATCCCCTGGATGAATAATAATCAGCACTATTTTCATCAGGGTGGAGCACAAACTCAGCAGATCACGTTCAGACAGTTTCACTCGTTGCTTTTATCTTTCTAGTTTTTTCTTTTTTTGCGAGACATTTTATGTAAACATTCTAAACATCCAGGTTACGCCATGAATGTGATAACTGTTTTAATGTGCACAATAAAAAAGCATGGTTTTCTCTATCAATCAAAGCCGTGAACTGAGAAATGACTGGTTCTTGACTTGTTTCACATGGTGGTGAAGGAAGTTTTCACATCCCTTATGAAAGTGAAAATAAAGATAATGGATGTGGTCGTTACTGGGTGAGCTGGGTGAACTGGGTCATGCATTCTTAAGACAAACTGACTTTCCCCTCAGCGTCTCAGTCTTGTGCTGCCTTTGAGGCTGCTTCCTCTTCTACCTGAAGGAAATAGGGTGAATAGTTCTGGATAAGGTATGGTCCATCATTATTCACTTTGCTCTGGTTCTACATCTGCTGGAGTAAATGTCCTCAATCCACTCGTCCCAGTATCTTCTTGTTGATGTCAGATTGGTTACTATACCAGACTGTTATAGAAGATGTCAGGATGCTCTCCAGCCTACAACAGCAGCACTGAGACCAGGATTTTTCTGCCATCTCATTAAAGTTTGTGAGCCTTTTTAATCATGTGTTTGTGGCCCATGAAAGGTCAGCTGACATGTGTAGGCCCAAGTATTTGTTTTTCACCTGCTCCGAAGCTCCTCCTCTAATGATTAGGGAGATGGATCAAACCAACAACAGCAGTATCATCTGCAAACAGAAGGGGCCCGAGGACACATCCTTGTGGAGCACCGATCCTGAATATTACAGCTGTAATAACTGTCACAGTAAGAAATAAAGCTTTATTCCTCACTTAAATGCTGCCTGAACATAAAACAACATCAACAGATGTCCTTATAGATTACTTGTCTGGCTGTCCATATTAGCAATGATATATTAGTTTAGTCTTTGAAACTTTAGAGTTCACGCCCCACTGACTAAAGGGAACTGGTGGATATTTTGCATCCCAGCATGGAGCAGCAAATAGTTTAAACTGTTTCAGATGTGTGACAGCTCAGAAGTCATGAATTCAAGCCTGCTTCTTCTCTTCAAATAACCAGATTCATTAACTAAAGGGCCTCCCGCTCAATGAAGAGCTCAGTGATAGGAAGCTCAGCGGTTTGACCCTAAGCCTCAGGCCCAGTGTCAAAGTATCCTTGGGCAAAGATACTGAACCCCATCCAAACGCAACAAAAACACAACAAATATGGAAGAGGTTTTATTGAGCCATTTCCCATGGAAAAACCACATTGGTAGTTACATGAACAGGATATACAAACTAAAGTAACTGAGATTTTAATATAAATTAGTGTTTTCTTCAGATTTTCCTTTCTTTTCTTTCTTTTTTCCACTTGGCAGACTTTATACATTCTAGTTTCCCAACTATGCATCACCTCCCACACATTTCAGGCATATTTTAGAGGCGTGGCACGCTAGCCTTCCTGTTAAAATCTCCTATTTTACCTTCTCCTAATCCCCCAGATTATCAGGCTGAGCAACACAACTTTAAATTTGCCCATAAAGTTATATTTTTCTATTATCAGCTGATTGATAAGAGGACCAACAGCCTCTTTGTAAAGCATGTAGATCTTTGTTTTATATTAAAAATTATCTTGATTTATTGAATTGTTTCATAGAATAAATGGAAACGGTTCATCCTGGTATCAGCTCACAGCTGGGTTGGTTTCAGTCATTTTATGAAAATGCATAAGTGCACGTGATGAATTTTCATCAATATGTTCAGCTTGTTGAGCAACATGTCACCATCACAGCAATGTGTTTTTCTCAGAGAGAGATCATTGTATTTTTCAGAGAAATGCCAAACCACATTCTGTGTTCAATAAGATAGAATGGCTGTAGAGTCGTGGTCTAAGCGCCACGCTGGCCTGAACTCACATCAGACACGTCAATCTGTAAACACCAACACGAACAGATAAAGGAGGCCTCAAACCTCTGAGTGGATGGACCCATTTATGCAACACAGCTGCAGAAATTATTGTTTCTGTCAAAAAAGAAATATAGGGTTCTGAAATTTTAAATCAAAACTCTGAGTTGAGTTTACTGACCAAGCCTGAAGTCATATGAGTTTGAAAAACTATTAGAACCAATATGGCCGACTTCCTGTTGAGCTTAGGCCATGCACCCAATTTCTTGCATGTTTGAAATGATCATTAATTTGGTATAATGCATAAAAATGGTCTTTTATACCAGATTGCATTGAAAAAAGTAGTTCTTTTATATTATTTTAACAAACCATGAACAAACCAACAGCACGGGGACTTGTTCCTGTTTGTTTCCTCTCTTTGAACCCCCACACACACACGTTTGCTCACACACTCTCGGGGACAGCACCTGGCTAAGCGTTGGGTTTGCTGCAACATGCTCCCTGAGTCTCGAGGGAAATTTAAACTCTTAGAAAAAAAACTTCTCTGTGTTGTGTGATGGATGCACAGCAATGTGAGTGCAGAATTGATCCAAAGTGTCATTGAAATGTAAAATGCAAGGAGTGAATTTTCACAAAAATCAACTGTTTTGCAATTTTCTGATGTTTTTCATGAAATGAATTTGTACAAGGAAGGCTCCGATTCGTCTTCCTCCTCCTCCTCCTACGAGTTGGAACAGGCAAAGAGAGAACACAAGGACACATCTGAGCTCCATGCTGTTCTGGTTTGCCTTTCCCAGACTGCTCTGCTGCTCGTCGTGGTGCTGGTGACATCAGCCCAACCTCCTCTCATCATTCAGTCATTCTGTTGCTCTTCAGTCATTAAATCATCCTACAAGTGAGACCGGCAAGGATGTTTGAAAATCCCCATTTCTGCAAAAACAGAGGAGATCTCTGAGGATAAAGCAGAAACATTAAGAGTGGGAGGAGAGCTGAGATAAACAAACCAGATTCCTGTTTCCAGGCTGCGCTGGGAAACGGTTCATGATAAAATCTTCAGTTTGAGCTTTGATCATCAGAAACATGTTGTCTGGCACGAGTAAGACCCTGGCATCCAGAGAAGGCTTAATACATTCAGGATGCTCTCAAAAATTCACCTAAAGATCTGATTTCACATGGGAAAGGAAGTGAATGCAAATAAAACTCAACAAGTGTGAAATTATCATCTTTTACTGGTTTTAATGTAAAAATCCTTAAAAAAAATCTAACTTCATGTATTTATGTATAACTGAATGGGCTCTCAGGTTTTAAGTATGAAGAGAAATAACTGTTTTTATTTATGTTGGACGTAAAGTTATGGTGAAATGGTGAATGGCCTTCTAGAGTCCTAGAACCCCCCAAGGCGCTTTAAAAAAAACAAAAAAAAATCCCCAAAATAAGATGTTTGAATAAAAGTTACTTTATCACTCTACAAAATTATATAAATGATTTCTTTTTTTACTTTAACACCTTATAATTATCAACCCTAACCCAAATGAATAACTCAGAAATATTTCTAAATCAAATCTTTAAATATAATTTAAATAACTTGTTTGGCTTTATCATATATAATCAGTTGTTTTAAAGATGCTTTATGAATAAGTTGAATCTTAATTTGTTTTAAAGATGTATATTTTTCATTAGAGCAGATGAAAGTCTTCATGGAGATGAAACTGCTCCATGAAACCCCAAATTACTGGAGCTCCTTTACAGCTGCTTTAATTCCTCTGCTGCAGCAATCCTGCCCCCTTGTGGCTCACTGTGGAGTTGCACCCACCAGTGAATCATTTGATAAATAATAATAATAAAGTTAAATTATAATGCTATTTACCTCAGGAGAACTCAAAGGGCTGCAGGCAAACAAAAACATATGAGAATTTTAAACTAAGGTTAAAATAAGAGAAAAACAGTCGGATCCTGCTGGATGCTTTAAACCTTTAATATACAGTGCTTGGATAAATCCTTACTAAAAACACAGGTGGTAAAAATCAAAATCAGAACAAATAAGTTACACCGTAGTAAAAAGCACTTGAGATTCCTTTCCGATTTCATCGTTAGTGTGAACCCTGTAAGAAAATAGCATAGAAAGTATGCAAACATAGAATTCCATTCATATATATTTCTAATCTTTTAGCTAAATAAACATTTTCCCCAAAATTGTCCCTTAACCGACTGGATGAAATGAAGTGGCCTCGATTCCATCAGTGATTCTGCTTTTAACACTTGTTGTGACGCCGAGTCCCGCCTCCCAAAAAAATCCCCCCAAAACACGCCTGAATAAAAGGAAATTAAATTAACATCAACAGGAGAACAGTCTGCAGAACCTTTTTCCTCTGGTGTAGTTAAACATTTGACTTTACCAAACACACACACACACACACACACACGCGCGCGCGCACACACACACACAGTTTGTGCATAGACCCAGGTTTAATTTGTGGAGTAACTGGAGCCAACCCCCCCTCACCCCTTCGGCGCCCCACCTGTGGTTTGTCCTTAAAAGGAAAATAACCCTTTAACCCGTTTGTTGCCGTGGCAACTGGCTCCAGGCCGAAGGCCTTTCAACACGCAGATATGTCGCAACAGACAGATCAGAAAAAGCTGTTTGAATGGTCCACCTCAGCAGCAAGGTGAACAGGGTGAAAGCAGTACGGGAGCCTAGAGGGACCAAAACTTACTGGCCTTTCAAAGAGTAAATAAAAGCCATGTTTGTGTCACGCTGCCCTTCTGTAGCCCAGGTGTCAAGGCTGGGACAATCTGCGCACTTTCACAGCAAAGATCTGTTTTTTTTTTCATTTTAAAGTAAACAAGAAATTGTGTTATCGCAGGAATTTGTCAGTAAATTACTCACGGTCATCGACAGGCTTCAGGAGGGTGTAATTAATCTTCTGAACTAGGTTTCTAACAGATAACAGTCTGAAAAGTAGGAGGGCTACAACTCTGAGGTAGGAGCTTTCATTTAGCTGGAGATGAAGACACAAATCTGGGTTTTAAAGTCTGATTCCGCTTCTCTAAAAGCCCGCTGATCAAAGTTAGTGATTTACTGACGAACCCCAGGAGTAGGACTTGTTTAAACCTGAACACCCTGACCTCTGGCTCTATATGTTTGGAAGAGAGTTGTTTTGTGTTGTTGCATCTGTGGAGCTCTGATCAGTTACAGCCAGGGCTGACAGAGCAGCTGCTCAGCATACAGGCGGGGGGTGGGGGGTTGTGACCACTCAGGTAAAAATATTAAATAAAAAATCAGGGCTCGACTTTTTCTATTGCACATACGTTTCTGCTTTTTCTTCATCTCTGGCTCCCAAAAAACAAACAAAAGAGATCAATCACAGTTAAACAGGCAGCCAGGAGCAATAGTTGAGTTTTTTTTTTGCTTAAATTAAATGAAAACAATAAAAATAGACCATAAAGAAAGCGCTTGATAAAACTGCAGCTGAAACCAGGTTATAATAATATTAATAATAATAATCACCAACGATATTCACAGAAAAACAACAATAACCATATGCAACGCAACTACAGACAAAGTAAAGGTCATATTTACACGTATCCATCCAAATAAAAAAGAAAATACACAAACAGTGTAAAGTTGATTGTCATTCAGAAATAAAAACCAGCGTAACATCCAAGGCATCGACCGTGAGGAACAAACGGAGCCGCTAAAAGGTGATGACACGTGGAGGGGGTGGGGTCACATGACTGAAGCCCAGGTCAACAAAGAACCTGTTTCATGCTGTTAGTGCAGAGGAGCGGCGTCCATCGGCGTCCAGACTTCAGCTGACGCTCAGCGGTTTGGGATGGAGGTGTCGTTTAAATAAAAACACAAAGGAGTCCGGCACGTCTGCCTGGTGAGAGCAGACTGAAAGTGCTGAGGAAGGCCGCGGCGGAGACGGAAACAGGACAACGTCGAGTGGCAGCATGGCTTTGATTTCACCGAGCCCTGTGAGCAGAGAGGTTACTCCTGGAAAGCTTTACAAGCCGAGTATAAAGGATGGGGGGGGCCTGGAAAACTCAGTTCAAACCACGGCGGCGGGGTCCATCTGTCCCTGAATGCAGCGAAGTTTAAAGTTCCACCATCAGAAAGCTCTGGAGGGTTCATTTTTTAATTTAAAAATTCTTCTTCCTGCTTGGTGCCTCCTAATGCCGCCAGTCCTCATCCCCTCCGTTCAATAAGTCATCGCTGGTGCCGCCCGGCCGCCGCGTGCCGTTGTGCTGCCGCGCGGCGGCCTCGGCGGCTGCCTTCGCCACCGCTAGCTCCTCGGCCTCCTTTTGCCTCAGCGCCTTCGCCTTCTTCTCCTGCTCGGAGTGGCTTTTCATGTGGGCGCTGCGGCTCTTCACCTTGTAGAAAATCCTGCAGGATGGAGGGTGGAAAGGTTAATCTGACAGATTAGAACTGAAAAGACTCCTAAACAGACTTTTAACGCCTTTAAAACTTTCTAAATCTGATTTTATTCCTCCTGGAAAGCCTCAAACTGCAGGAGTTTTTCACTCTGTAAGAAATAATGACTGATATTAAAACCTCTGAGCTGCTTCAGCGTTTAAAGAGCAAAAGCAGCTCTTCTGAATCGGTGAGCGCTGTGATTGGCCTTATCTACTCTGTTGCTAGGACACAGCTGGCAATAACAGGCCGGTGTTGCCGGGGGACAAGCTGTTATCCAACCAAAGCATGACAGGACGGTTCATTCCTCCAAGCAGACACCAGGAGACGCTTCCATCTACTAAATCCTACTGCAAGTGGGTCAAAGCAGCAGAATCTTGTTTTTGAGTGAGTCGGGTTTCAGTTTGCTAACCTGCCACATTTCTTGCAGGGGAACTCCCCCTCCTGAGCCACGGAGGTCTTGCTGCCCGTCGAGGGGCTCGTCCTGCGCGCGTTGCCGTCGAAGCGCGGTTTGGAGGTGGGAGGGGGAGGAGGAGCCTGGTGGATGACCCTGGACAGCGGCTCCTCCCTCCCCATGTCCTCACGGCTCTTCACGATCAGGATGGTCTGCCGACAAACAGAAGACACACGTGTCATTATCAGTGTTAGTGGCGATTTACGAGCAGCTTTCATGAGGTGTGACAACAGCATGCAGACAAGGACGCTCCGTTTAACAAACCAGGTCAACAAAACATGAACAAAAGTGCTTTTTTTTTGCTGAGTCATTGTTTCTTTTCAGGCATGGCGGAGCCAAAACAAGTTCTGTTCTTCAGAGTGCCCAGCAGGGGGCAGCGCACCTAACACCTACCCACCAAGTCTAGAAGGAGGAACCTAAAAGGAGATGTTCTAAACCAGGAACAAGGAGGATTTGGGGACAAAATGTGCTTCAATACACAGAAAAGAAATCCTGTTCTGCAGCTGGAGGATGTGCAAAGTTTGCAAACAGTTGAAAATCTAAAGAGAAAATGTTTTAAAAGCAAATGTCTTCATGTTTCCTGTTTAAAATTGTTTAAAATATACTTTTATATGCAATAAATGACTGTAAAAGAATATTTGAAGAAGAAAATGCCCTACTGGATGTGACATAACACACCCCAGGTTCTGAGAAATAACCCAGCTGCATAAACTATAAACATATTTAAAAGAATCAATAACTCTCAGGAAGAATCGATCAGTTTTATCACACATCTGTGTGGCTGAACTCTGCACCAACAGTACTGTAAAACAAAAAGGGCACGTCGTCTGGCTGCAGAGACGAGGACAATTAAACAGCTTTTCGTTTTTATTGTTGCTTTATGCTTTTATTTTGACAGTTCAGTTCCTGTTTGTGCATTTGTTTATGCAGACGGGGGAGGCAAAGACTTTAGGTTGTATTAAAAAAACACTAAATACAAATTCTACATCATGCAGAGTTAATTTCACACTCACGGTGTCCGTGGACTGCAGCGTGTGTGTCACCCTGATGGGACACACATCCTGTTTCCTGTCAGCTGAGCCTTCCCAATCCCAACTGTCCTCCTCCTGCTTTAGCTCCAGTCTCTGAGAGTCCTGTTGGCCAAGAGGAGCAGTTATAAGAACAGCTTCTTCTTCTGTCAGAGATCCTGAAGTGGTCGTGTGACTGACCTTGTGGTCCAGCTCCTCCTCGGCCGCCCGGCTCTCCAAAGGCTCCGTCTCGCCGTAAATCAGCGTTCCGCTGCGGCCGATCTTCACGTGTTTCTTGTACGAGTAGTAGAACTCCACGCACTGCGCCACAGTTTTAGTGGTCACCTGTAAACCAGGAGAAGAGCCGTTATAGTCCTGATTAGTTTAGGCGGCTAACGCTGCCAGAACCACGTTTTTATTGTTCGATGTGATTAAAATGAACTTTAATGAGATGCCAGAGAGCTGATTCTCCTCTCCTCTACCTGTTGCTGTGAGCTGTCAATTAAAACTTCAGTAACCGAAAGTGGAATTCCCCAGCATTTTTTCCTCATTTAAAAAGAAAGATGACGTCAACTGAACTTCATTTTTCCTGGTCATGACTACCGTCCTTCATTCTTGACTACCAGAGGAGTGACATCACCTTTTTAAACTGGTGCAGCTCCTTTGAAAAGCTTCTGACTTGCTGCATATCGACTCTTAAACAGCTTCAGTTTAGAAAAATACTACTAAAGTCCTCCAGGACTGATGAGCTAATGGCTAGTCTAAATGCAGCCAACACCACAGTGAACCGAGACCATCTCTAAACTGAACTTTAGAAACATCGGGCTGATTTAAGAAAGCAGCGAGCGCTTTTGGAGGCGTGTCCGTTTGGATCTGGTCTGACTGGAACCACTTTTAGGGAACGGTGCTGCCAACCTCAATCAGCTGCAAGCTACAGAATGTAATGGCAACTCGTGACTGTTAAGATCTAAACCATTAGACTGCATCACACTTTTTATTTTGCAGAAATATGAAGGCGGTCCTGCTGGCCCTGACCCCCGGGGTGAACAGGAAGTGCTACAGTTTGTTGCTACTGGATGTAAATAACTAGGTAACGTAGCATAAAGGTTTAGAAAACAATATTATCAGAGACATTTTGGCAACTGCAGCCGTTTTAGGATGGCAGCAACACACTTTTATCTCTGTTGCAGTCAGACTAGCCGTTAGCTCATCAATCCTAAAGAAATAAACTCAATTTCTACAAACAGAGGCTGTTCAGGAAGCCATCTACAAGGTTGCGTTTACACACAAACACACTTCAAAATGGCCAAAATATAATTGTTTGGGTTTTACAGAGAATAGCATGGCAGAAAAGATAAAAGGTCCTGTGTGGTTTGGGTCTGTGGTTCCTCAGGTTTCACCTGTAGGGTCAGAGACTCCAGACTCCCATTTTCTCTGCTAATGAGCTCAAATAGAACTAAAGACGTTTAACTCTTCAGCTTTTTACAGACGTTTAAATTTAACATCTAAGCCTGAAAATGTGTAAAACTAACAATCCTTCATTATTACGCTGGTTTGAGTAGAGCTGGTGTTTCATGGTCCACCACGGGGTCATCTAAACATGAAATAGTGATTTTAAACAAAACTGTTATTTACAACTGTTATCTATCACTCTCTTAACTTGTATTAAAATTAAAATAACTAAATATATGATTATTATAGTATTAATAATAGTAATTAAGAAGCAAAAGTATTTTTAAATATAAGCAAATAAATGATGTCATTTTAGTTTAAAATATTAGTTTTAATATCATGAAGCATCTTTTTTACATATTGTTAAAATCTTATTTATCAAATTTAAAGTGATAAAATGTTACTTATTTACTAATAAGTGCACATTAAAATATATGAAATATAAGAAAGTCTACCTGCAGTGTGTGTGTGTGTGTGTGTGTGTGTGTGTGTCTACATGAAGCACACAGACCCGCTGACCTCGATTCAAACCCTGCTGCAGCACCGAGGGGAAAACAACCTGATGATGCATCTAATCAAACTGGAAACGGAAACACCGTTCCACAGCGACCGTCTTTCCCTTTCCTCCGCCCACTCGCAGGGAGAGAGCGATACCATCGTGGGTTTGTCAGCTCCACACAACCTCCGTGGCATTTTCTCTCCACCACACAAGTTAAGTTTCCTCCCCCTTTCAGCCTGAAAGCATGCACACACACACACACACACACACACACCTCTTTCTGCACCATGAAGAAATCCTTCTTGTATGCAGCCATGCCTTTGTTGAACCGCCGCCTCTCAGCTGGCGTCCAGCTGTCAGACCCTGTGGGACAGAGGAGGACAGGTAGGAAGCATTTAAAGAGACACGCATTCAGAGGGACAAAATATAAAGACGTGGATCTGTGTGTGGAGACGAGCTTAGTCCCATCCCCCATTTAAAACCACACTTAAAAATCACTGGATAAACAAAGGCTCTCCTGTCTTCAGCTTGGGATTAAGCACATGCTGTAGCCCCCCTCCCCCCTCACAATCCTCCACAGACACGCGGGACACCAGCTCCACTCTCGCTGCTGCAGCTGCTCTGGGAGATGACTCGGAGCTCGTTGTGTCATGCCTGAATTACCTGAGTAGTGGTAGTTGGACAGGTGGTGAGACCTGGGGAAGATGGGGTCCCTCAGCATCAGCAGGGACAGAGCCGCCTGCAGGAGAAACAAACATCACCAACACGCTTTTCACCCTCAGACCCAAACAATGAATCAGCTGCAGGCAGGAAATGAGAACTGATCCTCATCTCTCCTGTAAAATAAGACTCCTTCGTAGGACACAACTCTGACGCTGCACTAATGTAGGAAGCCTGCTGCAGAGAGTGTGGGCGCTGACAGCCCCCGTCCCACCCCCTCATAGTTTCCTAGACAACACAGGACCGGCGCTGGTCGCCAGAGACCGAACTCTCCGTCAGTGGAAACGTGAAGCGCAGCATCGGACGTCTGCATCATCAGGATTTAGAGTCTCAGTGATCTGCTGCTCTGAGCGGAACCCACTGATGTCCACTCGCGTTTCCACGTGGAACAAACTTAAACTTTTACGGTTATTGGCTAAAACAAACACTTCTTTGTTTGCACACACAATTATTAGATTAGCTTTATATGGTTTATTTCCTTTTAATCATCTAATGCAAAAAAAACAACAATTTAAATGATTTTTAATAAATCAATGATTACAGCTGCAGGAGTGGTGTTCACCGGCCTCTCGACGGCCCACGGAGCACCAAGCTGCTTGTTTTTATTGACTCCTGTAGAGTTGTTCTATGCATCTGTCTTTAGTTAAGCTCTGATATCATCAGCGTGCAACAGATATGCAGCACAGGATGCTTTATTGCTGCAACCTGGGTGGAGCGCCGATCTGTCCAGTCAGATTGGTGGAGCATAAATCACTCCCAAACGCCTGAGAGGATATCAACATTTAGGATTTCTTCTGATCTGCAGATTTACGACGTGGTTGCCTTTTTTTTTTAACCGTTAAGCTGCTTTTGAGTAAAGCCTGGAAATGTTAGACATGCACACATTCTCCGTTTCTGAGCACAAACAACACAACGCAAATATTTCAGAACGAATTCATGAAAAGTGGAATCCACGGGCTTGTTGCTGCAGCTCCTGCAAACAGCAGCATCGGCCTGCCTGAGGCTAAACAACCAACCAGTGTTACTATCACATTCATCTCAGACCGCCACGGAGTTTCAGTACGAAGCCAAAGTGAAAATCTATAGATCAGTCATTTCCGTTCAGTAATCATCCAGATACACTGGAGACGATCGATGCCTGCATTTCTGCACACGGGGAATAAAAGGGGGTTACTGGAGGAATCGGGTTGGAAGCATTTGGGGAGCAAACGTGCAGAATCACTAGATCTCACATTTATGGAGATGTCATTTTAACTATGACTCACAAATTTCAATGCAATATTATTTTGAGTAAATAATAAAAATGTTCTGCAAAATCTGTAAGGAAGTTTTTTCTAAACTGCATGTGATATTTTTAATTTTGCTCCAAAATGCATGAAAGTCAGATAAAGTATTTCACCTGTGTGGGTCTGTGCTGCCAAGTGCCTCTGCACCGAGCATTAACGGCTTCTTCTCAGCACCAAGAGTCCTGAAATGACCTTTTCTGTTCTACATGCGCTCAAGGGAAACCTTAGCAACCGCTTTGTTTAATTTGGCTGAAGAACACAGATGAGCTCAATAAATGAAGACAGGGTTGCACAAAGATGGGAAAAAAAACTTCACCTGAAAATCTAAATCAGACAATATTCAGCACAACTGGCTTCATCTGCAGCTCAAACATCTGATTTTCAAACCCACTATTGCTCAGAAACAATGAAATAAAAAAAATCTGACACATTTCCTGGTCTGTGAACGCACCGTCACTGAGTAAATGAATACAGTAGGAAGTGATTTAATGAGATGTGTGTGTGTGTGTGTGTGTTCCAGCAGGAAAACATAGCTCCCTTTCCCCATTATTCATAGGAATTCTGGACAATACGGATTGTTCTGCTGCACTCACCATGATGTCCCCTTTGCACTGGTGCAGACAATGGCAGACCAGCTCCTGGTTGGTGCCTCCTCCATACAAAACACTGGAGCAGGCCAGGTGCATGAGGTCTTCCACTGAAAGAGGACCAGGATTGGAACAATTGTAATAAAATCTACTCACGCTGCCCACAAACTGGCACATTTTCGAGTTTTCAGGTTACTTTTTTTGTGAAAGTCCGGTTTTAACTCTTCTTTTAGAGGAGCAAACACCAGCTCAGCGGGATGATGATCCAGCTGGACAGCAGACCGCTGCCTCAGCTCCGGCACCTCCGCCTGGTACCGCGACCCGATATTTATCCGTCTGTGAGGGAAGAGATCAGCGTCAGCGACTGAACTTAAACAAACCATTCACAGCATCCGTGTCTAAACAGATTTTGTTTCACACTAAAGATCGCGTTTTTTATTTTGAAGTCTGGTTTTGTTGCATAAATGGACATATTTAAAGGCGACTAAGATTATATTTTAAACAAGATGTCGTCTCTACGTCTATTCACACAGAAATGATCTCATACAGATGAGCAAATATATCTGGAATCTCGAAGTGAAAGCATGATTTGAGGTAGACCTCCGTATTCTGTCACGGATGAACCACTGAGGAGGTGGCATCAGGCGGACGGGACGATGGCTTCCTCCACCCACTACGTTTATATCAAACACATCCCACATATTAATGGCAGATTTTCCATCTGAAACCATCCATGTATAATTCTTCTAATGCATATTTTAGTATATCATGCTCTAGGGGAGGTTCTCGGTTGTTGAGCACCAAGAAGAGAAGATTTGGAGTCCTTTATCAGAGCTTATTCAGAGAGATCCCTCTCAGAATGCAGGTGTCTGTAACGATAAAGTTAATGACGCTACAATCAGAAGAAGGCCAAATAAATACGGTGTGTTGAGCCCAAACATGAAGGGTTGGGTCATAATTAACACCGTTTAGCCAAACGCTGCACGCAGCACAAACACCTCCTACCAACAGTGTAGCATGGTGGTGGAGGGGTGATGATCTGGGCTAGAAATACTAAAGCAGCAAAGGTCCTGATGCAAACCACTTTTGCTAAAAGGTTTCGGTCTGCAAAGATTAAAAGAGTTTCTGAAGCACCGCTGCTCCTGTATCTGTCCACTGGAGTCGCCATAGCTTATTTCTTTTTTGTAGCACAGGATTGCTTCATTCTTTCATAACAGCCACTCAGGTTTCATTCACACCACTGTTTCCCAATCACACCACCCTGCATGTTCTAGACGTCTCCCTGTAACAACACACCTTATTCAAAGGAGTGAATTGCTCCATCGGCTTGTCGTCGGGTTCTGAAAAGGCCTAAAAAGTGACCTGTCAGTTTAAATCAGGAGTCTCGATGCAGGAAAACACCTGAAACATGCAGGATGGCGAGCCCCAGCGTTAGGAAACACTGGTTATACAGGTAGGAGCTGAAAATGTCAGAACATCAACCCACACGTATAATACAGCTGTTAAAAAAATGAGCAAATCCTTTTCGGGATTTCTTTTATTAGTTTTATGGTGTTGCTGCTGTCTAAGCATCAGCTCACGCCACAAGTTTTCTATTCTAACAGCTATTGCTGAGCCGCAGAAACGACGCTTTGATTACAGTCAGGATAATGGCTTCTGACAGGTGACTGCCAGCTGCTGAGTCAGCGTATTAACGGTAGAGAAACCCTTTTTCTGCTCGATAAAAAGAAAGAAAAGGTGAGTGACAAGAAAAGGAAAAACAAAGCAGACTCCATCGGCGACGTGGCCGAGCGTATGGCCAAACTAAACACGCAGGTTTTGAATTTTAAATGAGCTCCAATTCAAGACGACCGAATCAACTGGAGGTCGGAGCTGAAAGGGAAACACTCACGGCTCGATGCTGACCGGAGTGGTCTCGTTGATAGCAGATAAAACTGGCGGTGTGATGTCACAGCTGTCTGGAAAAACAGGAAACAGTGAAAATTACAACCTGTGGTGTCAAAACGTTCCATTATTTTCCCATCATGCATCCTGATTCACCCCTAAACTGCTCTGATGTAAAGATATCTATTAGGACACGATTAGCAGCAGGTCACATGTGTACTCACTAGAGCGTAACAAGCTGCGCGTGGCTGATTTGGGAGTCACAGGCGGCGGCAGGCCGGGGCCGCTGGCTGCAGCAGATGACAGGAAGGTGGAGAAATAGAGGCCGGAGCCTTCTCGCACGGGGCTGAGGATCGGCGGCGGCGTGTAGGGGGGCACCATGATGGCGTTGTCGGTGAGGCGAACAGGGGAGCGCAGGTGGCTCTGGTAGGGTGTGATGCTGGAGTAAACGGGCGGGGCGATGAATGAACTGGGCTTGGGCGGAGGGATGAAGAGCGGCTCAGGTCGCGGGCGTCGTTTGGACTTCTTGCCGTTGTCGTCCCTCTCGCCCTCTGCGCCGTCGTTCTGGAAGGAAAAAATAAGTCTTTAGTCATCCTTGTGGTCAAATATTATTTTATATCATAACAGATACTGGAAAAAGCAAAAGGGACCCCCCCCCCAACTGCATGGGACATAATGTCCACAATCTGCTAATCTGTCTGATCTGGGACCAGTTCACCAAATCCTCACATCAATGGATAAGAGACGAGCAGAAGATGGGGGGGTGGGAGCAAATCAAGGATTAATAACTGGAATTAAAACCCAGATTTCTGCAGAACTTCTTCAAAAACACTGTTTTACTTTAACAAACACAAGGAACATGTCAGAGAGCTCACCTGCTCCAAACTCTCAGAGGAGAAGTTCTTGAGCGAGCATCTGCGGTTGACGATCACCGAGGGCTTGTGGTCGGCGAGGCCGAGGTCCGGGGCGTTATGAGGCCTGCGGGGCCAGGTCGACGCCAGCGCCGTTTTGTCTCTAACCGGTGACGAGGGCTCTCGTCGTTGGACTGGAACCGACACGGGGATGACCAGTGGGAGGAAGCTGTCGTCTCGAGGCCGCTTCATGGCGTCCGGCTCGGTGGGACTCCACGGCCGGTGAGGCTCCTGAACAGCAAATCAAAAGGTTGTGACTTTATTTTAGAAAAGGCACGCCGGTGCACGGCTCTAAACCTGATCGGCACAGTAAGAGTTCCTGGTGACACATTTTTGAGTCCTCACACAAAGAAAATCACTCGACGTGAATCACACAGCCGGAGAAATGTCACCCCCAACAACGACGTAATTGCAGCTTAGAACTCCAGCTGAGCACAAAACCATACATTTACTTCCACATACATCTACCATGATAGCTGTTATTCAGCTTAAGCTGCTGCCAAACTGTAATAAGTGCAGTAAATTTGCATTCAGACACAAAAAACATAAAATGTTATATTAGATAATAATTTCACACTGACAAAGCAACATCTTGGCCTTTCTGCACGTTTCTCCAGATAAAATGAACGGTTGCACCATGATCCTAAACGACGGATGTCAAATGAACCGCCCCTCCTTTTTGCATTCTTCACATTTTCTTTTTCGAAACCACAGTGAGCATCAGCGACTTGTGCACTTAAGAGCCGCGATCGGCTCCGGATCGGAGCAGCCTCAAAACAATCGAAACCGCCACATTACCAGACAGGCAGATGCTCGCCGTCCCTCTGCACGCTGCATCATCACGGGCAGCGAGGCGTGCAGCACGGTGGCTACGCTGACTTATTATTGTTAGTGGAAAACTCCAGCCTTTGCACCAGAGCTGTGGAGAGAGTTTCTGCTGAGCACTGCAGGCCAGGCAGCTCTGAACCCCCACTCTACAGAAGCAGGGGGGGAGGGAGAACTGGAGTTTCTCTCTTGCAATGGGGGGAGGTGTGCAAGCTTATATGATCTGCTACCCATGAGGCGAAATTCAGGGCACGGCCGTGCTGCTCTACAAACACACTGACTAACCGCTGTTTGGCAACAGGACCTGTTGCACAACCCCGTTCAGCAGCAGCAGCACATAAACACAGATAAACTTCATGCAGCCTGGTTAAAGATGCAGGTTTATAAATGTGTGACGTGTGAAAAGCAGATTTTCCCCCACCAGGCAGAGCTGAGCAGCTCCGTGCACTTCGCTGGGTGCTGATTACACTCTCCTTCTCTTCCAGCAACACGCTAATCACAAACAACACGAGCTTTGGCACACTTCTCCCTGGCAGTCAAATAGGCCGTTTGTTCCACTTTACACTCCTGTTCTGGGAGTTGAAGTCCCACAACAATTATACCCCAGGATAACGCAAGGAAATAGATTTTCTTAACCCCCCAAATTGTTGCAGAATTTTTTGCAATTAGACTCCACGTAGGTAACAGCGAGGAGCAGAAATTCACTCTGCAGCGTTGGGATTAAGAACATCCAGTTCTTTTCTTTAAAAGCGTTTCTGTTTCTGATGGTGAATAGAAAACAGCTGAGAGTCAAAGAATGAGCAAAAACCATAATTACTTTGGGTTTAAAAGTTTGCGTTTACCTTGTCGTGTGACGGAGACTTCCTTTCCGAAGCCTCCTGAGCGAGCATCTCCAGGTTGACCTCCTGGGACACGCGACGTTTCCTGCGCGTGCTTTGGATCACACCCGTAGGTGCCACCTGGACGTCACCGGCCCCGTTTTCCGACCCGTGCATCCCTGCCTCAGTCTGATCTGAGGACACTGGGAGAAAAGGGTTATCGGAGGGTGCGCCACCTTCCTTGGAAAGCCGTCTGGATCTGCGAAGCTGCGTTTGAGACTGCGACGCGGCCTCGGACTGCATCGGGTCGGACGACTGCTGGGGTTCTGGCGTGATGTCCTGGATGATGGGTTCCTGGATCTTTGGGGGAGCTGGAGCAGAGGACTCCTGGGAGAGCACAACCACAGCCTGTGGATGGGGGTGTGCATTTTGTCCACCAGGGTAACAGTTAAGCACACGGGGGTTTTGTTGTTGCAACTGCTGATGCTGCATTTGCGGCTGAATCTGAAGCTGCTGCCGCTGTTGGTGCATCTTTTGTTGCTGCTGCTCTTGGTGCAATTGTTGCTGCAGGTCCACGTGTTGGTGCTGAATGATCGAATGGTGCTGGATCTGCTGCTGGATGACGGGGTGTTGTTGCTGGCGTTGTATTTGTTCTGGATTCTGTAGCGGCTGCAGGTGATGTGAGGGTTTAGCATTGGGCGCCGAGTAGTTAGGCGGGTTGGGCAGTGTGGTCCTGTTCCCTTGGAAGTTCTGGTAGTAAGCTGGTAGGTGCTGTTTGGGCTGACCAAAGGCCAGCTGGAAGGACTGTAGGACTGAGCTCCCCCCTGGATGGGATGCACTCTGCTGCTGAGCATTCAGAACTCCGGGTTTCAGAGTCTCCTGAAAGACTTGGGTCTGCTGCCGCTGCTGCTCCCACTCCAGCGCCTGAGTTTTGGCTACCTCCCTGTTGGCTGGCTGTAAGCCTGACGTCTCGTGCATCGACTTCACAAACGTGTTCTGAGCTCGTGGGTAGTTTGCAAACGCCGGGCCCCAGGTAGGTATGGTCCACGAGGCAGCTCTCTGCTGCTGGGACAGCGACGGCTGCTGCTGCCTGGGCTCCTGGTGAGCCCACTTCATGGGCACAGTCTGCTGATAGTGACCCCTGCTCTGGTCCCCCTTATCTGGGCTGAAGATCACAGAGTTGAGGTACATGTGTGGAGCCTCTGGATTGGAGGTCACGGTGCTCGCTGCTTCACTTTGTCCAGGATCAGAGGCGGTTCCACTCGGGACATAATAAGTCCCATCGGGGTGTTGAGAAGCTTCCTTCATTGAGTCTCCACTTTGATCGTTAAAAAACGTGATCCGTTTGCCTGTTCTTTTGCTGCTCACTTTCTGCCGGGCTGGTACACTCATGACGGGCATGAAAGCACCTAGCCTTCATCAATCGGAGTACTTTACTGGACTTTATCGACATAAACACAACGTAAATATATCCGCTAAACGAAACTGTATGAGTGGGCTGACATCCGTGCAAGCAGGATCCAGCTCAACAGAGATTATCCTCGACTTCCACTGAAGTTCTTTGTGACCTACTCAGAGGTCTCCAGCCAGGGCGCAACAGATCTGAAGAAGTCTGCGTGTTTGTCCTCATTCATGAGCAACACCCTGCAAAGAGAGAAAGAGACAGAGGTCAAGGGTTGGGCAATCAGACCCGAGGGGTTCCTAAAGAGAGGGGGCTTCATTAGCATCGGCCGTGCAAAAACCTGCTGTTTGCTTTGTCAACAATAGACCTCCACTGAAAAGGTATCGGCTGTGAACAATGCAGGGGAGGGGCAGGTCTATTTGCTGGCTCACATGACAGATAGGTCCCAACCACACAGGGAAATAAGTACAGTATATGACCAGAGCTGAGTTTATTAGTGGAAAGTCACCGAGAGCTGAATCAATACTTACTGGAAATGTCAATGCAGTGAGAAACAAACACACACTTAGCAAAAGCTCCTCGCTAACCGGCCTAATTACAACTCTAACACCGGCATTAAACCCTTCACGGCTCACACAACCTGTGAGAGAAAGTATCGTGTGTTGTTTTTCCCGCCAAACAGCCCACACAGGCACAGTAAACCAAACATGAGACAAACCACTTTTTTCTTTTCACTACCGTGTGACTCATCACAGGCAAAAAAAGGGAACCCGTACCCTTTGAACTGCGGCTGGCGTCTCAAAAAGGAAGGGCAACTGAAAGTGAGCAAACATGAGTCACGGTGCAGCGATCTATGCAAAAAGACAGCAAGGGAAAAAGTCAAAATGGCCTCACAAGACTTACAGTGGATCTTGAAAATTACCGTGGCAACAAAGGCTGATAGGATGTTATATAACAGCCAGGTTTTCAAGCAGATTTTGGCACGATGCAGACCGTCAAATTTCAATTGTTCCATCTGTGCAAACCTTCAGAGCAGCAATCTAAAGACAAAAGCCAGTAAGATTGTTTTTCTCACTTGCAAAGAAACAATCTGACAGGATGGTTTCATTAATTAACACTAAAATCCCCTCAAGATGACCTGCTGCTGACAGCATAGGAAGCGTAGGGTGATTGTCACCCTTTACTCTGGTGGCCTGGTGGAACCCTGGCTTCTTAAAATAGACACGTGCAGCTGTTCAGATCCTGCACTGGCTCAGGGGCACCACTGACAGAGAAAAGCAAAATGACCAACAAATGCAGCAGCAACCATGTGATGGCCCCCTCCAGCTCACAGGCATGTTGGGATGAAGTGGTGCACAGTTCTCCTGCAGGGCTGCAGATTACAACACACACACACACTTCCATGAGGTGAAGGATCATCATGACGCATCACAAGTGCAACCTTACACAACCCTGGGCTTTAGCCCATAACACGGTAAATTGGCTTAAATAAATGTCAAGCACCATTAGCCGGGCTAAATCCATCTCCATCTTCTGATTTAAAACATCCCATGCTCTCATACTGGACTCTTCCTGGACTGGACCCCCCTGGACAACCCTACCCCTCCCTGAACATCACTTTCTTTCTTTCTTTCTGAGGCCAGCAGCCAGCTCAGCGCTATTTACGAGAAGCCCTTTGTTGCAGAAAGGGGATTATCCAGTCACCGCACCAGCAGGGCTGTCTGGAGAGCGCCGCTGGTCGGTTGTCAAAAGGCGAACGCGTCCCATCCTGAGCTAGCGACGAGCCCGAATAATGAGGTAAACAAAAGTTTGAGTCCACACCGATACTCACTGTGTTTGGGGTGAACGCGGCTACTGACGGCGGCACACTGGCAGCTCTGTGCGGCCAGCAGCCCCGCGATCATAGCTGCACACATCCCCGAGGTTGACTCATGCTACGCTGCTGACCTCACGCATTTGTTGTTTTCTTCTGCTGCTGCTTCAGCACCCCTCCAAGAGAGGAGGAACACGGGCTCGCTAGGTAATCACAATCCTTCTAAGAAGAGGCAGGAAAACAGGCGCGCTAATGTGCAGAAAGAGCGCACCCGCTGTTTGTTGCACATTTCTGCACTAAGATTGCACTAAAAACACACACTGGTGATGCGGCCTGCTGCTGCTGTACATCGAGTCTCGGTTTCGATCTGCCTGTCTTGTGATTCCCACCTCCCTTCCCCTGCACGGCCGCCGTCAGCTCTCCAACCCCGCCTACTTCCTCCCATGCCCATTTAAGGAGCTTCCTCTAACACGCGACGCGCCGTAACTTACGGAGCAAGATCCCTCTCAGTCCATGCGGGAAATTCCGACACACAAGGGGAGGACGCACCGGCTTTGCTCACATTCAGTTTAAATAAAAAAGGCAAGTTCTGGGGATGTCTGGGACGATTCTACGGAAGCTGCAGCTCTCGAGGATGTGGGAGGAAATTACTGATGACAGGAAGACTCCTGTAAATCATTTCAGAGTGATTTCACTTTTTCCTGAGAATTCTAGAAAACAGGGACATTAAACCACTAGACACAAAAATCAAGAAGTCTTGGAAGATTTCTGTCCCATTAAAATACTAATTAAAAAACTATACATTTATATTTACATATAAAATAATGAATATCTTAGATAATATATTATTTTCCCAGTCTGTGAACGCAGACAGGTCATAAGAATCAGAAACCAGAGTTAGTGCATCATTACCTTATCTCGCCATATCTTTAAATGTTTTGTTTGGCTCAAGAAGTTCTTTTCTCCTTTCACATCCAGTTCAGATGAGGACCAAATTCTCCAACAATCAGCCACGTTTTTGCATAGATAAAGCCACAGTCAAACAAGTGAAGTGCATGTTAAAACATCACGGGATTCTCTCAAGATCTAAGAGTAGAAATGTAAAAATAAAAAACTTTTATTGAGAATAATCATTGTTGAGTCTCATGCCAGGTCTTGACTTTATTTATAGGCCTGAGACATTATCAAGGTTTATGACTTCAAGTGAAGGAGTCTGACAAACTATTCGTGATCTGTGAGTCATTGACTGTGCAGAGTGTATCTCCATTAATCTAATCAAGCATGTTCTGTCATTTCAAACTATCACAACAACTCCTGACAAATAAAAGTAAAAGCTTACCGGGCTAAATACATGCATGTTGTAAACAGTCCTGAAAAATGTGTCAAATTTTTAATTAACATTATTTTGAAAAGAAAGAGGCGTAGATGACAAAAATAAGGTTAATGGTTAATTATAAGCAGGCTAATTAAAGGACTTCTACATAAGCAATGATTGCTGTATGATTAACAATTGGACGTTTAGACAAAATCACATGGTCCAGTTCTGTTTTATATAAATAAATTCTCTGTACAGTAAAAGCATGCAGGGGTTAACTTCAAATTCAGATTTCAGTTGATTGCAACACAGCATAGGTGGCAGTGAGGGTTGTCGGGAATTCTGATTTGCCAGGCGGGATATTATTGGAGACGGACGGAGGGGGTTTCAGATCCGTTCCCACCACCAGCAAATGCTTATAAACACACCACCTAGCATTAGCTGACACACACATACACACACACAGGCGTGCAGGGACGCTACTTACGTTAAATATTAGCTTCCCTCTCGCTGTTTTCACGATGCATTGCTGCAGCTAAAGATGACGGGTTGCTCTTGACACAGCAGCGACTTGCTGTCTCTATAAACCGCTCCATTTTTTCAGATTCCTCCACAAGGCGTCACCAGTTTGACTCACTTTAGCCACTAGCTAACACTTACACAAGAACATTAAAGGCGTTTACATCCTTTGATGGTAAAGTGGGTGATAGCAACAAGAAAACGGAGTTTAATTCACGGCTTCGCATGCTCAAAAGCTGCAGAACTGATACCGAATAAAAAAATCTGTCCCAGAGGGCGCATACCGTTTCTGACTGCAAATTGGTTCCCTTAACCGCTCAGCGCTGGCACGCGCAACTCTTTGACTGGAAAAGATAGTAACCTGCTGCCGGATTGGAATTTCGGGAACAAAGTGTCGAGCTCTAGGCCAAATCAAAATGTTTTTTCACTTATTAGCAAATCAATAACATAACAGGTCGTGGAATTGACCAAATGTAGAGTAGTGTTAATAAAACTTAAACATATCTACTCAAACAAAACGTTCTAAATGAATTTTGACAGAAACGGAAGCTGCCAACAGGGATGCATCTTGTTTTGCTAGTCTCAGTACTCTTCACTTCCTGCTAGCGTACAAACACACACCAAAACAGTGCTTTTAATACCTTTTTGGGAATAGTTTGACGTTTTGTTGTAATGTTATGTCCATAAAAACATTTTTAGCTTAATTTGTTAAGTTTGTTATTCATTTTAGACTCCAAACACTACTTGAAGCGCCTACGTGACTTTACAGACATGCATGTGCAGAGAGTCGTTCTCAACTCACGACCAGGTGAGTGACCTACTTTTTTCCTGCACCGAAAATGTGTAGTAACTGTGTTCTAAAATGTTTATTACGAGTGTTCTTAGCATTTGCTGAAATCTTTTGCTCATACAGGTAAAAACGGGGAGCCAACACCTGAACTTTTCTGTCTGGAAGAGATAAGTTTGGCAGCTGACTTGAATGATGGGGAAGTTATTGTTCGGACGCTTTACCTCTCAGTCGACCCTTACATGGTACCTACCTTTACCTTTGGTCTCCAGCTGTAACTAAATGTTATCCTATTTCAATAATTTAATGTATAATTGACATTTTGGTTATATTTTGAATTCCCTTTGAATTAAAATAAACTACTTAAAGTGACACCAGTGCAACTACAAGACAGTGAACGCATCACAGAAAAGGCTGCCACATCTCCATCCCTCCCTCTGATCTCTGCTTTTAGAGATGCAGACTGAATGAAGACAGCGGCTCTGACTACCTGGCTCCATGGCAGCTGTCTGAATGTTTGGACGGCGGAGGTGTCGGCGTGGTAGAAACCAGCCGCTGCAGCATCTGCTCTGAGGGAGATGTGGTCACTTCTTTCAACTGGCCTTGGCAAACCCATGCAATAATGAAAGGAAGTGGCTTGCAGAAGGTATGGCATATAGCTGAGTGTCAGACTGTTATCCGGCTGTTCAACGAACATCTTTCATCCACTGCAGATTGACCCACAGTTGGCTGATGGGCATTTGTCCTACTTTCTGGGTGCTGTTGGTATGCCAGGTGTCACTGCACTGCTGGGAGTCAGGGAGAAGGGCCATGTGACCAAAGGAGCCAATCAGACGATGGTAGTAAGTGGTGCAGCTGGTGCCTGTGGCTCCTTAGCAGGACAGGTAAATACAGCAAGGGACTGATAAATGAAGATCATTTTGTAGGAGTGAAGAATCAAACCATCTGATATTTTTGCTTTTTCTAGATTGGCAGACTAGACGGATGTGTGAGGGTGGTCGGGATCTGTGGTTCTGATGAGAAGTGCAAAGTTTTAGTAGAAGACTTGAGCTTCAGTGCAGCCATCAACTATCGCAAAGAGGATGTGTCAGCCCAGCTGAAGAAGAGCTGTCCTGATGGCATCGATGTTTACTTTGACAACGTGGGAGGAGCAATAAGTGATACTGTTCTGGCACAGGTTAGCATCAGTTATCTTTGATTGGAGAGAGCGCTACTAGATGATCTTTTTGTACCTGGGGTTTTATTTTTTGCAAGATTCCACATTCACTTCCACCTCTCTTAACCTCCAGATGAACAAAGGCAGCCATGTTATCCTCTGCGGGCAGATCTCACAGTACAACAAGGACGTACCATACCCTCCGCCCCTCAGTGAGAAGACACAAGAAATCCTGCAGAGTCAGAACATCACTCGGGAGAGATTTCTGGTGCTTAACTACATGAATAAATCAGAAGCTGCTCTCTTTGAGCTCAGCCAGTTGATCAAATCATCTCAGATCAAGGTACTGAGGAAATGCATCCGATGTGAGACTGGTTATTTTAAAAAGACTAGCCTCTCCTTCAGCTTACTCCAATTTTGCTTCTTGTCTGCAGGTGCTAGAGACTGTACTGAATGGGATAGAAAACATGGGAGGTAGGTATTGCTTTTAAAAAATCTTTTTATTTGTCTGACGTTTTCCCTCAATATTTTGATCTTTTTATTGTTTTTATTATTCTTTACAGCTGCTTTTTGCTCTATGATGAAAGGTGGCAACATCGGGAAGCAAATCATAAAAATTTCAGAATGAAGAAAATCATTCGTTTCCCACGGGGGCTGCACATTTAGCATTCACTTTGGCTGAATTAAGTGCCCTTTGCTGCTGCTATTAACAACATAATGAACCCTTGTTATAATAATTTGTTGATTAGCTGAAGCCAGATTTAGGGAGTGAACAGAAAATGGAAAGCAGCAATGAACTAGGTAAAGCTAGATGCATGCAGGTTTTTAGTTTTTGACATTTTTCCCCAGATTTTGTTTAAAAAGTGCTATTGCCAGCATAGCAAGTTGATCTTTTTTAGATTTAAGAGACGATGTTAATGAAGGAATCACTTTGGTAGAGATTTAAGGCAAATTATTTTGACTAACGCAGTCATGCTTTCGACTAGCAGCTGTTGGTTTTAGCTCTGATGTTAGCCGAGGCTACTTAATGTGTGTGAGTAATGTTATAGCTTCAGTTATTCCAGAATGAGTGAGTAGAGTAAATCAATATCACACAAAGATAACAATATAAAATAGTTTTAAATGATTATTTCATTGACCAGGTAAAAATCTATCCAAACTGAATGCAATGTGAACAAGTAGTTGCCCCTCTTGTTAAATCATGAAATAATTATCAACCAACATGAGTTCCACTAGCCACACCCAGACGCAATTACTACCAGATGTGTAGAAATAAGAGTCACTTCAATAGAAGCTGTCTGGTAGCATGAAGTATGCTAAAAGATCTCAAAAAGCAACATATCAGGTTTAATTTGATTGAGGTCAAAGGTCATGATTCAACATCAAAGAGGGACAAAAATGGCATCATGGAAACGTTCCAGGACTAAAACCTGTGCTAGTCAGAAATCTACTGATGATGCCCAAGGTTATCCTCGTCTGATTCTGACACGAACTGGTCTAAATCTGATTTTATGTGCCCGTCTGCTCACCACCTTCCTAACAACTTCCATTAAAAACTTTCCAAATGTCATCCTGAAAACACATCTGGATGAACATGTGGCATCAAACTGAGAAACGAGTTTCCTTGGTGACGCTCGTATCACTGGAACATGAATAGGAGACAAATGTGAGACAGACTAGATGAAATTACAGTAATGAACATTTTTCTTTTATTCCACAGCACTAGAAACCATTAATAAAATACAGCTGTAGTTTAAAGTTCAGTTGTCACAAGAAAAAAAACATGTGGCAGGTGTAAAATTACCATCCACTCGATCTGAAGCTTCGGAGTTTGAATGCAGGAGGGGGGAATGAAAACCCAAACACCAGCACGTTGCTTAGGGTTTCCCCTCATATTGATGCAGTATCGGTGGAGTCAATACGAGTGATTCTTCTCAACAGTCTGGTCAGTGAATAGTGCAAACTAATCACATCCAGTTACTCAATAAGTGACAATAAACGGTCAAACCTGCCTTGAGCAGGTCAAGTTTTAGTGCTTTTTTCTGTGGAGAGAAAAATAAAAAAATCATGCATTACTTTAAGGTGCAAGAGGATGATTAAAGTTCTCGTCACCATTCAAAGTGATTCAATACTGCCACCTTGTGGACAGATTGAGAAAGATGATTGTTGAAAAAGAGTAAAGTAAGAAAAGATCATGAATTCAAATAGGAAAAAAATTATACTGTCACCAAAAGTGCAAATCATTCAAAATTCTCTGAAGGGGAACAGAAAATGCAGTCATGCTGGGTAAATAAAAAAAAAACTGCCACTTGATTTGAACATTTTACATGTTAAAACATTGTGTGCATGTAATTTTCACCATGATTAGTGTACCATGTGTAGATACGCTCTTGTGAAATCAAAGGAATTGCAACATCCACCAAGAAAGGTTTGAATTCAAGTGCATCACTCCGACTTTTCACAAAAAAGGGAAGTCACATTCTGAACAACGAGGACAAAACACACAATTCACACAAAAATCTGTTAGATTTAACTTCCAATACAGGAAATGCTTTCTATATTCCCAACTGAGCTCCACACGGAGCTGAAATATACCTTCTTCCAGTGCAAAATTCATTCCATGAGGGAAAAATGAAATCACAAGATACGATCAAAATGAATAAATAAAAAATAAAACATAGTTCCGTGTCTTTTAATCATAAAACATTCATTTTGTTTTTCAAGCCTTCACACATCTGGATTGTTTAACCCAGTTGTAGTTCACTGAATTGTTATGGAGTATAAAATGTAGTGAAATACTACCGGAACCGGACTCAAGCTCAAGTGTTCACATTCCTGAGAAACAAACAGCTGCTTTCTGTTGAAAAGTCCTGTCAGATTCTGTGTTTTGGTGAAAACTGGCCTTTGTTTTTGTTCAAAATATTCAGATGTGAGCATTGACTTCATACTGGCAGTTGTTTGCAGTGGAATTCATTCACTTTAAAAATTCATCATAAACTACTAGTTAGCACAACTACAGGACTCAACTCTGCAATGGCTAATTTGCAGAACAAGCTAGCTTAGAACATTGTTTTGATGCCTCTTAACGTTAGGACATAGCATAGCTATAAATATTCTGTGGAGATTGAGATAAAAATAATGAAGTGGTTTTGTTGCATTTGTCTAAAAACCTCCATCAATAATGCGGCTCTGTCCAAAAACCGATTATATCGCCATACCTCCGCATTTACCTGGGTCCTCCACTCATTACGCTCTCATGCATTTAGCAACAGAACACATCTGGTGTGAGAAGGAGAAACAGCCGGGTGCTACCACTTCAACTTTAGGACAAACTACCAGAGTCCAAAAAAGAAAAACAACAAAAGACGTTTAAACCTGGAAAACACAACTGGTGTTTAGCGCTCTCTCGTTTCCTCTGGCAATGCACGTTCCCATATCAGGGGGACGTGGTCTAGGGATGATAGCCGACGGGAGGAGTGAGAGTTCCGTTACTGCATTTGTGTTTAAGCTAGCTTGTTTTGCACATTTGCCACGACAGCATAATTGAAGTCTTTAGATTCTCTTGTTATGTAAAATAAAATCATGATGGTCAAGGTCGCGTTTGTCATTTCTGCTAATAAAAACTACAGCTGGCATACCCTGTAAGTAGTGGGACAAAACCTTACAGCAGAGTGTTTAAAATGTAGCGTAGCCTTTCCCTGTCTGCATGTTTGTAGTTGGAAGGTACACCGAGGTTCGGTTTGGCACATCCAGCCTTCATCTATAAACTAAACCTGTGATTTAGATGGAACAATAAAATGTAAAATCTTTCCTGTTCATCCTTTGGCAGTGGTGAGGTGGCATTTGGCCAAGGCAACATGTCCCAAAAAAAGTGCTAAATCTCAAGTAAATGAGTCCGCTAGAACCACAGCAGAGAGCAGCTCTGATACAGGACGCAGCAGAAGGTGGACCAGTCCTCACGCCGCTCACATGAGCTGTTTTACCCCTTTATGCATCCATGATGCTGCTCTGCACACCGCTATGAGTATGGTCAGAGATGTGCTCGTTGGTGCTTTACAATAACATGCATATTAAGTAAACAATACTATTTGGAAACGGGATTCTAATGAGGCTCTGGATGGAAAAGAAAAGGAGCAGGAAACTGAATTCATGGGTGAAAGGAGATGGCAAAATATACCAAAGAGTCAGGCTCAAGAGAAACTGGTGCAACAGTGCAGTTACTGTCAAGATGGAGCGACCCTCTTGTTGTTATGAACAAAAGGGGCGGGGCCTGTCCAAGCGCGGTGGATCAAGAGCAGACTGAGCCCTAACGCCCACGTGCGGACGGGAGACAGGAAAAAGGCCATGAGGCCGTAGGTCTCCAGCAGGAAGTAACAGGAGTAGGCCTGCCAGGTGAGCAGCAGCAGCATCAGGAAGTGGACCGCCAGGGGCGGCCAGCGGCGACCCGGCCGCACGAAGTGGGATCGCAAGCTGTTGCCGTGACAACGGTGGTGGAGGCTCCAGCAGAGGTAAGAGGTGAGGGGTATGTTGAAGAAGACCATCTGCAGAAGGAAAATAATTTTTTAATTATTCAATTAGAGAATCTGAATCTCTGACTAAATGAAAGCATTTTAACATCAACAGTGGCCTAAACTCGATGACAATAACCAGCTCCTAAAAGCATAACCAGACCAGCTAATCACTGCTGCTGCTGCCCAAGGCTGCATGGAGGGATTTATTAGGCAGTTTGTTACAGAAAATGAGAATAATGGGAAAAACCATCTTACTTGAATGACTCCAACAATGTAAGTGAGACTGCCCTCCAGGAAATGTCCGTTGATGAAGACCCCAAAGGCAAAGCAGGCGCCGCTGTGGCCGTCGATCAGCTCTCCTACGAACCACGGACCTAAACCACAACAGGTATGCAATTTTTTTTTTATGTTAAAGCCTTTTGTTTTAGTCTGCCTCTACAGTGTTAAAGGTCCTATATCATGCAAAATCCACTTTTCAGTGGGAGATGTTGACGTGAATCTGCAGTCTCCCGGCCTGCAACTGGTGGAATTCACATGGGGGGAGGCGGGGTTTCACTGAATCCAACCATCTTCTTTTCGGGTAGAAGTAATAGCTCACGACTTATATTTAATCAAAAACTACATCTCAATAGTGCCAACGGTAATATTTGATCATATATTGTGCCTAGTGTTGGTCTGGAAGGTGTAAATAGCATGATACAGGCCCTTTAAGGTTCAAACTAGGACAGAAGTTCCCCTACCTAAAGCCGTGTACAGGTTGAACAGCAGCAGAGAGTAGTAGAAGGTGTTCATTTTACTAATCAGGTGAAGAGACGTACACGCTGCAGAGAAAACTCCTGTAAAACAAGAAAATCCAAACACTGTGTGGTTACGCCACAGTTTCAGGTTTGTTCAGAGCAGTACTGTCTGCAGCTCACTGGGATGAATTATTGTCCAGGTGCTGCAGAAAGCATCACCTCTCACCTCTGCCAGAAGGAAGTTGTAGGAACCTGGAGGCAAGAAGCACGCTGACGTTCAGCAGCACTGCGGATATAAAGAGGACTCGGCCCAGGATGTAGTGGTCTGTGAGGAGGATGAAGGACTGTGCAAAACCAAAACTGGGAGTCAGACCGTCCTCCAGAGTGAAGTGCTGCTCTCGCACCAATGAGCGGCCAGCAGAGTCCTGATCCAAAAGTGGGTCCCAGAAAACAAATAGCAGTAGAATAAAACTTCAGTTATAATGGATTACGTGTAATAAGCAAGAGTATCAATAAGATCCATGAATATTTACAATGAAAGCACTGACCTCCACTTTAACTCTGATTGTGTGCAGCCCAGTGAGGTACAGAGACGGGTCCCACAGCAGAACATGAAGAGGGCCTCCAGCTGAGTGGCCTTTCCCCAGAGCTTCCCCATCGATGCTCACGTGCACGGCAGTGATCGGGGCTTCTGAGAAGGCTAAGATCCTTCAGGAGGGAGAAATGGTGGAAATAAAACATCAGTACAAGTCCAACAGGATGAAATCCATCTGAAAACAAGGAGTCTGCACAGACACCTGATGTGTGTTGATTTCCTTATCCGCCCTAACGGTTCCACCCCCGGGTGGAGGTACTGAGCATCCTTTGGGTTTGTGATGAGAACTGCAGGCCACTGCCCAAACCGCAGGTCAGAGAAGCTCAGCAGGTCATGGTCAAAAGCCAAGACTCTGTACCTGAACAGAGACGGGAGGAGATTTTACTAAACAAACAATAAAGACAGGAGAGGGAGGAGAATCTCACACACCTCCGGTTGTCCATCCAGTCCCCCAGCTCCAACTCTAAGGTGCCTTGTGGATGTCGGCTGTGGAGGACGGGCATCAGGCCACCGAGTGTGTGCAGGTGGCCACACAGATACGCAACTGCAGACCTTCAAAATAAAAGCCCAGACATGTATGTAAGCTGAGCATCCGCTACAAAACTGGTTGGAGAAAATAAACGTTTCCATAATCTGGTTGTTTAAAAACTGGTTTAATGTTCAGCACCTCATCACGTCTCTGACTCCTGGAGACGGGGAGACGATAGTGGAGGTGGTGTAGTGGCCAAACCAGATCGACTGGTTGCTCTTCAGACTCTCAGCTCTGAATGTGTCCAACAATTCCATCTGGCTCTAACATAAATATAAAATAAACAAATAAATCAGTACATTAATGATCAAATTAGATGATTCTTAGGTCATGTGGCCAATTTACAATAAATACAAAGAACTATAACTGGAAGATCACATATACTGACTTACGTATTTCCAATTATGTAAACTGTTCAGATGCTGACTTGCAGCTAAAACATGTAAACTTTAATCACTTTTGAAATATATTAAAATTTTACTTTAAAAAACCTGCAGTGATCATTAAAGAGCTCTAAGATCCTATTCAAAAAATAATTGTGTAGATAAAATGCAAACCTGTTGACTGAATTATTCCACAACTTTGATCTTTTATAAACACAAAGATGAAACAGGAGCTGAAATATTTTAGATTTATGTGATTAATTAAATGCTCATAAACCTAAGGTGACCCAATAAAAACTGATTGTTATTAAAATCATTTTGTCTCGTTCCACTTTCCTAGCATGCTCTTATTTTGTGATACTTTAGGGGTCAGAGAATGTAAATATGGCAGAACAAGGGCAAAACACACCAACAGGGTATAATTATTTAAAAATAAAAATGCCTCCATTATATTAAATGATAAACAGACTCTGTGGCGAGTCCCATAGCAGCTCTTCTCTACTTTTATGGCAGCGCTCTCCAAGTTGTCTTCATGTGGCTGATTGTTCAAATTAAATATATGGTGTAAACTGTTGTCTTTTTGTTTTAAACTAATGCCGGGTTGGGAAAAAAAGATCCTAAATAAACCTGAAGTTTTATGTCTCTTTGTTTCTAGTGTAAGCCTAAAACTAATTTACACTCTAATTATAATCCCTGCTAAAAAGCTCAACTCTGCCATCTGCTGACATAAAGCGGTGCCAGCAGTCTCCTTAAACCATGAACTCTGGATGGTGTATCCTAGCTCACTGAGACTGATTTCAACCCATCCATCAGTTATCTGAACCACAGACGGGATTCAAACCTTCAACATTCTCACTGTGAGACTACCAACTGAGCCACCATGCAGCCATATTGATTTCAACATTGAACAAAATAATTGTGACAGTTTTTCACATCCAAACAACCGTAAATAATCAGTTTAATGTTATAAACCCAGTCGTCGTAGCTCTAAAGTCTCACAAGAATGGAATTACCTGATTGAGAATACCGACAAAGTTATACGGTCTCTTTGGCCCCGGGGTCAGGGTGGCATCCACACAGACGAACGAGTAGTTTCCAAATGGAGTTTTGTGAACATAGTGGAAAGATCCAACTTTCTGATTAGCTGAATATTTTCTAGAAAAAAACAACAACAAAACAAAGAGAAAAGTCAATCAGAGCAACAGGACACAATACACTAGTCTTGTCTGGAGTGAAGATGATTTAACATATTTTAAAAAAACATATGAACCATTGAGACTTGGAAAAACAGCACTGAGGAAATTAGAGGATTAGTGGAAACTTCAGCATTAGCAGAAGCAGCAGTGATGCTATAAAACATCATCTCAGTCAAAGGACAGCAGAGATTCAGCATCTATTGTGGTCTTTGTGAAGATTTAACCAGCTTTTCTCTCCAAACCAGTCATAACTCCAGTTTCAAAAGAGCAGAACTCTGAATCCTCTGTACCTGGATACTGACCTGTAATAATTGTTGATGCTGTCCAGTGAAATTATGTTGAAAGCATCTGTTGGAAACATGAAACAGTGAGACCGAGCAGCATGTGGGCTGTTAGAAAGTCATCACTTAAATCAATAAAGGGAAGATTTCATTAGGAACATAGGAGGAATACATGAATTATTATAAAGCTGGTGTTACAGTGCAGCCTTATTAATGAAATGACTGGATGATTGTAAATAAGTGTGAACAACAGCAGAAAAGCAGTAAGAAAATATACGTTTTGATTCAATTGCAAAGAAAAAAAGGAGGGGTGTGATGACTTCCTGTGTGACGCTAACTGACTCATAAATTCCTCAGAAGGATGCTGGCGGCAAACGTCTTAACTTTGGTGGTTTTGTGCTTCAAAATGGCGAGATTGATTACCATGATTTCCTCGAATGTCAATCCACCTGGTGCGCTCCATAACGCGTGACCTCTTCAGGATGTTGTGGTAGGCTTGCCACTCCACCTCGTGCTGGAGGGAACCTACCTTATTCTCTGTTTTTGCATCTGTCAGATCACCTGTGGAGAAAACTAATACAATCAGGAAACAACATCAAAACAGGACATATTTATTGTAAGCACCGAGGGGCACAGCTTTTCCCTGATGCCAAATATTGATGAACTTACAAAATATATCAGGATGCAGCTTTAGTTAATATTTGTCTAATATTTTCTATCTAGAAAATAGAAGTGGTCCAAGACTAGACCCTTGAGGAGCTCCACAAGTCAAGGGGCTGAAGAAGCAGATAATGGCAACTCTTCAATATATTACTTCAATAAAACCAATAATCAGTAAACCACAGGTGTTCTGAAATCTACATTACATATTTCTGAATGAATATTTTGATATAGTTGTCTAACTTTTTCAAAATGACACAAATTGCCCTCAACTTGGACCAGATTTTTAATTCTGGCACCCGTGAAAATGAGTTAGATACACCTGCCTCAACACTTTATTTGGTCAGAACTGAAATAACTCTACTGTACCTGTTGCCAGCACAAGAGCTGGGTTGATCACCTGGATGGTGTCGGTGCAGAACTTCTCAAAGTCTGGAATCCGCTTTGGGTCGTGAAATCGACTTATGTGAATGTCAGATACCTTCAATCCCACAATGAAACAAACACAATGCAGCAGTGTGAGGGCTGTAAAACACGTGAGCATGGTCTGTCTACAACCTGTAGTCTGGCTGAAACAATTTTGTAATAATCACACACACTTCTGTGGTCAGTGACCCTTTTCTGTCAGTCATTCATCCAGTTCTCAACACTCTAAAGCCAAATCACTACATCACATCTAGGCTAAGACATTATGGTTGTTATGTTTATGTTGCACTCCAATAGTTTAGCGAACAGCTGGTAATGCAGAATGACAGCGCACCTGTATAAACCAGAATATGTTGTTCAACTCGCCGCCGGGAAATGGTGGTGTACTCCCCCTTAATCCACTTCCATCGCCGACAACCGGGTCCCGAACGCTGCGTTTCGGATGCCAAGTGGTGTCATACCTATCCAGCACCCAGGAGGTGATACAAGCCAGGACCAGTCCGAGGATAACCAGCGCACCAAACAGCTTCAGCATCCTCCTGTGGTGGCGAGAAAGGGGGCTAGCTACCGCCGTCTTGTCCAGGACAGAAAAAGAGCTAGCTACGGCTAAAGGGGACGAACCACACTAACATCTACACACTAGCTCCATGGCTAACAGCTAAAGCTCAGACCGTTTGTGTCGCTGCCATCGGGGCCACGGGAGAGGCATGGAGGTGCTGGGTTCGTTCACGGCTCCGTTCAGCTGCCTTCAGGGAGACGGAGGAGGAGGTAGCTCGGTGGTTAGCCAGCTGGCTGCTCCCAACAGCTCCGACCGGTAGGCGAAAAGATCACGTGTACTATGAAGAGCTCCCACTCTGACAGTTTTCCTGAGTACCTGCCAGTCCTGGTGTTATGTCGATGTATGTTACCCCCTTTGAAAAGAGTTTCTCGTGTCGCTCTGCTTTCCATTTAAACTTTGAATCAAACAGGATTAGGGACACTGAAATAGAAAACAATATCAAAGAAAAATAATTCTGACATTAATCTCAGAATTCCCCTAAAAAGTATTAAATTGTTTCAGGAGAAGGATGGAGGGTACAACCTAAGAGCCAAATTGAACTTTGAAATGCATCCTCTCAGAACAACATTAAAAAGTTGAAGTCAGCGGCAGCTATTAAAAATATGGAATGGTCTAACAGATGACATAAAACAAAATAAAAACATAAGCAAATTAAAAAGAAATTTCAAAGAACAAATCTTTAATGTATACAAGAATGAAGAGCAGTAAAAACCAGAAAAATGTTAGAAATGAATGATAGTAGTGTAGAGATGAGAGCCTTTTGTTTTGATTGCACTGTTCTGTTTTTGACTTTGTTGTTTTTTTCCTTGCTTTTTATTTAAAAAATGTGTAAATTAGGTAAAACGAATGAATTGATACATTTTTAGTTTGCCTTTTATTTTGCTTCTTTGAAACAGGGAAACGTGTGCACTTCAACCTACCTCCTTTTCAAACTGTGGACAGTCCCGCTTGCAATTTCAGATGAAGAGGCAACCAGAAGAAAAAAAGGGGAATTCAACATGGAACTTTCACTTCTCACCTACATTTCTGATGCATGAGACCGTTTGTGTGACTTTTCATTTGTACTGTTGGTCACCTTTACAAGATGTGTGTAGGTGATTTTAGGTATGACATTATGCTGATGTTCAGCTCTGCCTTTCTGAATAGCATGAAGCAGAGTCTGTACAGGAAATTGTGGTTAGGTCACTGTGAACTCATGTAAGGGAGAATCAAAGCACAGGCTGCATGATATCCTGAAATAAGTATAAAAGAGCAGAGAATCTTCACTCATGGCCTTCTAGTAGGGCTGCTGTTGAGAACCAGCGCCAGGAGAGCCAAATGGACAGGGAGTTCGAGCCTCTGTTTAGGATCAGGAAAGGTACCGATGCAGACCATTGTGTGATGGCTCTTTTATGGGGGCAAAAAATAGCATTCTCCTCATCTGTGAATAACTTAGAGTCATTGCTTATGAAGGGAAGAGAGGCCAAGAATAGCTGTTCTCCAGAGGAGATAACCAAAAACATATATGACAGGTAAATTTTAAGTTAGTTTTAGTGAAAGTTTATCATTTTAGATAGAACTTCAACTTTCTCACAGAATAGGAAAAATGCTTACTGCTTTGAGTCAGACACGCTTTAGAACCGCTCTGATAATAATGCCATAAATCTTTCTCTTTAATTTTGTTATTGACTTCTTTAAAAGCTTGTTTGTTAAATAAAGGGTTCACCTAAAGCAGGGGTCACATCCCGTGGCTTTTAGCAACCCCTAGTGGCTCCCTGGAGCTTCTTCACAAATGTATGAAAATGGATGGGGGATATATTTTTTAATATGGTGTAGGAGGACAAACATTCTTAATGTTTTCTAATGCTGTAAAAATGTGCATAACAAATAATAAATTTCAACATTTCTGTCAATGAAAATTTGCGTCATAGCCTGCGACACACGTTTCAGCGCAGCGCCGTGCCAGGCAGGTGGATGTAAACAAACCAGCGGGTGTGTCAGGGCCATGGATCCCAAAGGGACAGAGAGAAAGATAGCTGATGAGAACAGAGTATTCAAGGAAGAATGGACCGAATTATTTGCTTTCATTGTTGACGCGGAAGGATTGCCTGGAAAAACTTAAACTTTTCATCGCTGTCGCTCAGATAAGGACCAATCAGCGGAGGTTTCATTGACTGACCAATTAGGGGACAGGATGCTTCTCAGTACATCTCTGAGCAAACATGGAGGAAAAGTTAATACTTGCCGTGTCTGATGTCCCAGAGCTTTACAAGACTTCACTTAACTCTATCAAAACCCTGTGAGACTTCATATATTACCGCTTTTTCAACTCTGAACTGCTTTAATAACCCAAAATTCCCTCCAATCTGACGGCCAATCAAAACAACGGAAGACTCGCTATTCGCCCTGGAACAGAGGCGTCGCTGGCTTTTGCCACTGCCGCAGGTCGCCTCCCGTGTGTCAGGTTATAAAAGCGATAGCGATGAGTTCCGCTGATCGCGGTCGTTTGTCGCCTCCCGTGTGTCAAGCCCATAATTTGAAAAGACATTTCCAGGGAAGGCATGCTAAATTTGCAGCCGACTACCCAGTTGGGAGTGAGAGAAAAAGTACAATTGAAGTAGGCTACTTCTGGAGAGATTAGAAGAGTGCAAAAGTAGATTTAAGAAGTGGATTACATCGCCAAACTCCACTACTGCTGCAAGTTTTGTTGCAACCTGAGAGATAATAAAGTGTGGAAAACCGTTCACAGATGGTGAAGGATTCATTCATCAAAATATCAGAGCACCTATTTTCAGACTGAGATAATCCAGAAAATTAAAGACATTCCTCTCTTCGCAAAGACGGTGAAAAAAGGACCATTAAAATGGCAGGCGACATCACCAACCGGCAAATCAAAGACATTAATTCAGCTCCAGCGTACTCAATTACATGTGATGTGTTAAGTTGTTTCCATTCTATCTGCGCATGTGTCAGTTGGAATGTAATGGGGAGGTGGGGGAAAGTAACGGTTGATTCAGTTATGGAAGAGAAATGTAACGAACAGGTTGTTGGTCTTGTTGATAGCGACCATTAAAGCGGGGATCATAATATCGACGGTGTCATTATTGGATTAACATTGGTAGCAGAGGATGGCCGCTGCTGGAATTACAAAGTTCCTCCATCGTTTGATGAAAAGACGTCTTACGAAAGTTGGAAAAATTAGATTGAAATCTGAAGAATTGTTACCGACTTGAATAAGAAGAAACAGGCTCTAGCGGTTACCCTGTCACTGTCAGGCAGAGCGAGGGAAAGCGCACTGGAGATCGCTGTGGAAAACCTCAACGCTGATACGGGAATGACCGTGCTTCTGACCAAGCTAGACTCAGTGTTTCCTAAAGAAGAAAAAGATCGGCAGTACGAAGCTTACACAGAGTTTGATCGGATCAACAGACAGAGTGGCATGTCTATGATGGATTATATTATTGAATTTGAATGACGATACAACAAGTTACGTAAGTTCAAAATGGAATTGCCTGATGCAGTGTTAGCATTTAGCTACTAGATACCGCAGGGCTAAACGTTAAAGACAAGCAGCTAGCTCTTACCGCCTGCTCAACCGTCACTTTTGATAACATGAAATCAGCCCTGAAAAGAATTTTTGGTGATAACGTTTATCCGCCACAAGAGGGCGACTCCGCCTTTTTCACCAAATTCACAGGCAAGCGTGAACGGAGTTCAAACTCGGAGCAAGGACCAAAAACGGCTGCAGGAACTAATCCATTTGACAAATACGGCAGAAGAACTAGATGTGCAATATGTCAAAGCACTTATCACTGGGCAAAGGATTGCCCTAACAAGAAAGAACACGTGAAGCTAACAAATGTTGAAGGATCAAACGATGATGTTGAAGAGTGTAATATTACTCTGTTTTCCAACGAACCTCTCTCTGACACACAGATCTTCATGGTGGAAGCTTTAGGATCTGCTGTGATTGACATGGCCTGTACCAGGACAGTATGTGGTAAAAAATGGCTTGCTGATTATGTAAGAAGGCTACCCCAGAGAGAGTTAATAAAAATTAAAGATGAAAAGAGTGGAAGACCTTTCCGGTTTGGAGATGGAACAATTGTGCAATCTACAAGAAAAGTAATTATTCCAGCAAAAATAGGTAAAACTAGATGCCAAATAGAGACAGAAGAGGTTCCAACAGATATACCGATGCTTTTGAGCAAAACGTCATTGAAGAGAGCAAGTGCTGTTTTGGATATTGCTCAAGATAAGGCAACAATGTTTGAACAGCCTATAAAACTTGAGCTGACATCTTCTGGACATTATTGTGTAAACTTGAGAAATGAAAAGAACTTAAGTGAAAGCCAGTTAAAAAAGTTTGAGACACAAAATGATGAAAATGAAATTCTCATTGTAACTGAAAACATGACTACGAAGGAAAAAAAGGCAGTTCTGCTTAAGCTGCATAAACAATTTGGACATGCATCAGTTGACAGATTGCAAAAACTCTTGGCTTGCTCAGGCAACAGTGATGATAAAAGCATTGACATGCTGAAGGAGATTGTAAAAAACTGTGAAGTATGTATCCGATATAGTAAACCAAAACACAAACCTGCGGTAGGTTTACCCATGGCTTCAACATATAATGAAACCGTAGCTGTGGACCTGCATGAGCTTGAACCAGGACTGTGGTATCTACATGCCATCGACCATTTCACAAGGTTCAGTGCAGGAAGTATTATCACCACAAAAAGACCCAAGGAGATAGTAAAGCATTTTATTCACTGCTGGATAAGCATTCATGGCCCACCACACAGATTATTCAGTGACAATGGAGGTGAATTTAACAATGAAGAAATCAGAGACATGGCTGAACATTTTAACATTGAGGTTAAAACCACTGCAGGATACAGTCCATGGAGCAATGGCCTCCTGAAAAGACACAATCAAATCCTCACTGAAATGTTACTTAAAGTCAAAAGAGATAACAACTGTGATTGGAAAATGGCTCTGGACTGGGCTTTGATGGCAAAGAACTGCATGCACAATGTACATGGCTACAGCCCCTATCACCTTGTCTTTGGACAAAACCCAAAACTGCCTTCGGTCCTCCTTGATAGACCTCCAGCACTGGAAACAGATGTCAGTACATGGATGGCTCAGCACACTACAACACTGCATGCCATGAGAAAAGCCTTTGCTCAGGCTGAGTGTTCTGATAGGATCCGAAGAGCCCTTTGCAAACAGCTGCGATCCACTGATGAAAAATAAGAAACAGGAGACAAAGTCTATTACAAAAGAACTGATTGTGATGAATGGAAAGGTCCAGGTGTGGTTATTGGCCAAGATGGTGTAGTAATATTTGTCAGACATGGTGGAACATATGTCAGAGTACATCAGTCTAAACTAAGAAAAGTGAATGACACACAAGAGAAACCAGAAGGAACTGAAAGAGGAAATCCAGTTAAAACTGATGAAAACATTTTCAAGACATCAGCAGCGGTATATGATGAGGAAAACAATGATTTTGAAAACCAACATGAAGACATGGTATCAACAAATGATGAACCACATGATGCTACAGAAAATAATGACTCCTCCTATGATTCAGTACAACCTGAAGAGGATGATCTCCCATTGGCACACACAACAACAGTCAGTGAAGGACTGAAACTTAAATCTGGACAAGTAGTTAAATACACAAACAAGGAAACAGGTCAAAAATGTACTGGAAAAATAACTAGCCGAGCAGGAAAGACCACTGGGAAACACAGAAACTGGTACAACCTGGAATACAGTGAGCCAGAGGAGATTGCCGAATCCACAGGATCAGTTGATATGAGACAAGTGAAGAACCTTGAAGTGGTTGAAAATTTAAGTTCATACACTGACAACAACAGGGATGAAATATTAGTGGTGAATGAGGATGTTTTCTCACATGCCAAACAAATTGAACTTGACAACTGGAAAAGAAATAATGTTTTTGAAGAAGAGAAAGATGAAGGTTCGTAAGAAGCAGCCTACAAAGTCTAATCCCCCCAGGACCTCAACGTCCACTGCCCGACGCAAAATACTGAAGGATGCTGTGCGTCGACACTCTGCTGGACCAACTACCCCAGCTCAGGATGTGAGCTCCTCCACTACGAACCCTCCACCTCCTACCCTCCAGTCCTCTGGCTCCACAGGAGCACAAACCCAGAATCCTCCACTACTCCAAAGGAACCCAAACCCAGAATCATCTGCACCTCGTCCACTGTTTTCACCTACCACTTTGCTGGTAGGTGACTCAATAATCAGGAATGTCCGCTTCTTCAATGTCATGACGAGATGTTTTCCATCAGCCACCGTCCCTGCTATGCTGGATATACTTCCTGGTCTGCTGAGCTCCATCCCAACTTCAGTTAAAAGAGTGATCATTCACGTGGGATCAAATGATGTTACACGTCATGAGTCTGTCATCACACAGCAGCATTTTAACCATCTCTTTGACATCCTGAGGAGAAGTGGAATGTCTGTTTTCATCTCTGGCCCAATTCCCACAGTTTCTCGTGGATGTGGAAGTTTCAGCCACCTGCTCTCTCTCCATTCCTGGCTTCAGTCTGCTTGCAGGTCCTTCAGTTTTGGTTTAATTGATAACTTCAACCTGTTTTGGGAGCGGTTTTCTTTTTTCAGGCGAGATGGTGTACGCCCTAACCGACATGGCTCGAGCATGCTAACCGCTAACATCAGGTATGCTGTGCAGTCCCATAGATATACATCTATGGTGGATTCCTTTTCACAGACATGACGGTCCATATCCCAGCCATCTACACCTTCTTCGGCCATCGCTTGCACCACCACTCCAAACAACATTGCCCTCTATAGTCCTCCCCCAATGCTACCATCATCTGTATGCCTTCCAAGGGTCACTGTCCCCACAATTTTATCTTCTGCTGACAGACCTGAAAGTTTTCCTATTCCAGTTCATTTATCATCCTGCAAGGATATAAACTGTTTTTATGGCCAGAGAACCCAGAAACGCACTAGATGCTTACGACCCATCCCTCTCCAACAGGTTAAGAAGACAAAGGATCTCCAGGATTCAGTTCAGTGTGCTCTTTTAAATGCCCGTTCCATTTCAAACAAATCTTTTATTTTAAATGAGCTGTTCATCAAAGAGGGCTTAGAATATTTATTTCTCACGGAGACGTGGCAGGAAGATGGAAATTTTGTGCATTTCAATGAACTTTGTCCACCAGATTGCTCTGTGTTTACCACACCACGCCCGTCACGTCGTGGTGGAGGTCTTGCTGTGATCTTTAAGGACAAACATGTCTGTAATTTGATGAAAAGTGGCCTTTTTACTACTTTTGAATGTCAGGTTATCAAAGTTGGATTACAAAACGTTTTTGTATTTTAATTTATCGACCTCCCGGTCCAGCTGGCCCTTTTCTCTCTGAATTTGCTGAATTCTTATCATCAACGCTCAAACTAGAAAAGGTTTTAATTCTTGGTGACTTTAATTCACACATTGATGACCCTGCTTGTAGCACAGCAGTAGAGTTCATATCTATTACTGAGTCTTTTAACTTTGAACAGCACGTTTCAGGCCCCACACATAAAATGGGCCATACTCTGGATCTGGTGTTTTCTCTAGGACTAAACATCAACCATTTACATGTTGAAGAGTTTCATGTGAGTGACCACAGCTGCATTCTCTTTAATGTCCAATCAAACATTGATCCTGTCCCTCACAAACTGAAATCAGAAAGACGCATCATTAATCAGTCAGCAGTGGATGGATTTTCTGCATTATTTGACATCAGCTTAGTTCATGATGATGATCCAAACTCCTTTATCCATTCCCTTAATCAGCAATGTTCTTGTATCTTAGATAATGTGGCTCCGGTTAGACAAAGCACTGGGTCTCACAGAAGAAAAAGTCCTTGGATGAATGAAAATATTTACAGTCTCAGAAGGACATGCCGCCAAGCTGAGAGGCGTTGGAAGTCAACTAGATTAGAGGTTCATAGGCTGCACTTTAAGGAACTCATAACATCTCTGAATGAGATGATCACAAACTCCAGGGCCGCTTACTTTGCTCAGCTGATTTCCTCAAACAAAAATAATTCTAAAGTCTTGTTCGACACCATAAACCAGATTGTTTCACCTCACGCCCCTCACATGCCTGTATTCTCAAGGTCTGACTGTAACAACTTTCTTGCATTCTTTGAGAATAAAATCAGAAATATCAGGGCAAGTTTTTCACCCCCATCCTCTTCCCATTCTCCCATCCAGCCACCTCCCTCCCA